>CM077651.1:2732815-2872815 GCA_039707465.1 Rhabdophis nuchalis
TCTCTCTCTCTCTCTCCTTTCTCTGAGGTTTTCGTTTCTGGGAAATAAAAACAAGGGGGAAATCGGTGGATGAGTAAGCAAACAGATCCAGTTTTTGATAGACCCAGTTGTTGTCACGAGAGAGAAATCTTCACGATGAGCAACTCATCAACTGAAACTTTAATTTCCTCCTAAAGTTACCAATTTCCAACAATTCCTCCTGGTTTCTGGTTAAAAATGGCCACCGTGGAAAATGGACTTGTTTAACAACCACAGTGCTCGCTTAATGACCACAAGGTTCACTTAAGAGCCACAAGAAGCTGCTGTAGCCTAGAGATAGAGCTCTTGCCTCACAAGCAGCAGGTTATGAGTTCGATCCTAGGTAGAGGCACATGTAGGGTCTTCTGTTTGGTGCAGGGGGTTGGACTAGATGACCTGCAAGGCCCCTTCCAACTCTGTTAATCTGTTAAAGTTTCACTTAAACAGGTCTCTTTCTTTCTCTCTCTCATCTCTTTCTTTGCCCCTCTCTTTCTCTTTCTCATCTCTCTCTCTTTCTCCCTCCCTCCCTCTGTCTCTCATCTCCCTCTTTCTCCCCCTCCTCTCTCTCTCTCTCTGTCTCTCTCTCTGTCTCTTTCTTTCTCTGAGGTTTTCATTTCTAGGAAATAAAAACAAGGGGGAAATTGGCAGATGAAGAAGCAAATGGATGCAGTTTTTGATAGACCTGCTTGTTGCCCGAGAGACAAATCTTCCTGAAGAGCAACTCATCAGCTGAAACTTTAATTTCCTCTTAAAGTTGCATACGGTGCTACTCATTTATCCTCTCCCCCGCTTTTATCTGGAAGATAGATTTCACCATAACCGCATTAATTCAACGGAGGATATTATTAATTATCACCAAGGTGTCATCTTGAGAACTTAATCCTTCTTGGTAACAAGGCTGCAAAACCATTACATGGGTGTATAATTTCCCAGCCTTTGCATTGCGTTCAGAGCCAATGTTTAACTAACTAAATATGTTATTTTCAAATTACGAACCTTTGGTGGCGTTCGGGAACAAAAAAACACCTTGGTGTTCCCCCCCCCCCAACCTAAGAATAATGAGGGTGTGTGGGGTTTTTTTAAATTATTTAATGAAAATGGGGTGAGCCCAGTGTGAAATGCAGCAAAGTAAATTATGTCACTGCAGGAGAACATTAACGACAAGCGAGGCGAGCCATTTTAGAACTAATTTTTAATTTATCAAAACTTAATTTAAAATAGATGACGGAAATTATATGAGAAGGGCTTGCTCCATTACAATGTGAAATGCAGACATGGGGCAGATTAGGGAAGCCTTGCATCAGAGCTGAAAATATATCTAATGAATTTTATTAATAAAATTAACAAGTGAGACAGCTTAAAATCAGCTCTTGGATCAAATTTATCTTCTACTTCTTCTCCCCTACATTAAGGCATCCTTCCTCATACTGATCTGTTGAAGTTATACTTGGAATGGGTTGATTTTATCTTTTTTAATAAAACATTTAATGCATTTTCCCCCTTACGGTTAGACCTTGACTTACAACTGTTTACTTGTTTGTTCAGAGTTACAACGAGAGGGGGAAAAGGGACTTGGGAGCATTTTTTCACACTTAACGACCATGGCAGACCAGTGGTGGCTTTCTGCAGGCTCGCACCTACTTGCAACAGCCGGATGGTGAAATTTAGAGAGCCGGTGAGAGGGGGTTCCACCGGCGGACCCAGAAGTAAGTCTGGCCTGCCGCTGCCAGTAACCCAATGGGAAGGAAAGGAAAGGAAGGCAGAAAGTAAGAAAGGAAAGGAAGGAAGGAAGGAAGGAAGGAAGGAAAGAAGGAAAGAAGAAAGAAAGAAAGAAAGAAAGAAAGAAAGAAAGAAAGAAAGAAAGAAAGAAAGAAAGAAAGAAAGAAAAAGAAAGAAAGAAAGAAAGAAAGAAAGAATTTATCATCACAATTGAGCCCAAAATTTTGGTTGCTAGGCAAGAGCGTTGTTAAACGAGTTTCACCACATTTTACAAGTTGGCCACTCCCACCCTGTCACATGACTGACAAGCCACGCCCACAAAATAGGCCACACCTAGAGAGTAGGTTCTTGTACTTCGGTACACCTGTTTTTTCCCCAAAAAACCTTTAGAGGGTCTACTATATAATGATCGTAAAAGCTGAAACTTTATAGTAGCTTCTTAGACAGAGGAAGTTTTAAGGAGACATGTCGTGTGGCTGTCAGAGTTATTTTTACTGCCCTTGCAAATGGTTATTATGGATGTAATGTAACAGGAGCAATTTCCCCCCCCCCCCTGATCTCGGCCTCTGAGTCCCGCTAGATTAAAATTAGCCAAGCAATTAAGGCAAATGCAATAATTTAATGGAAAGCTAAATGGCAATCTTTAAGCACCGCCAGAATTAAGAAATAATACTCAGCCTATTAAGAGGCGATTATTAATATTATTACTACTATTGAAAAGCAATTTGGTGAGATTAGAAAGTACATTGTTAAAGGAACGAATAAGGAAGCAGACACTTCTTATAACGTTTCTTTGGTAAAACAGATATTAAAGCATTTTTTTGGGAGATGTTGTGACCCGCCAATGGCCAGCGGATCTGGCAGCAGATTCGGACAGTGAGGAGGGTTGGGGAGGAACCTGGGCCAGTCCTGGAGTCTGGGGAAGGCTCTGAGGAGGGCTCTGTGTCGGAGGCAGAGAGGGGGCCAGGGTCATATGCAAGTTATCAGCTGCCTTCAAAGTCAGACGTCAGTGAGGCAGAAGAACAGCTGGAGCCTGTTCCCAGTGTGCGTATACGCCAGACGAAGGGAACAGCTAAGGAACAAGGGTCGACTTGGGAGTAAGGCCACAGGTGGACGGTGAATGGCCCCTCCCAGAGGGAATAAAAGAGGAGCGACAGGGGAGTGGAGTTTGCAGGAGACAATTAGTTCATTCCTGCATTCTTCCCAAGTATTGCAGCGTCTGGAAGATCTCGCCCTGGCCACTCTTCAAGTCTGATAAAGGTCGGTGATTGTGAACTATCTTGAAAGACTGTGGGAGAGGAAAGACTTTGATGGAGAGGAATTCACTGTAAATTAAATAAAAATATCAGGATGAGGACTTGGCTTTGTGCTGCTGGGGAAGCCTCGGTCCGAACAGTAGATTATACTGGAATACATCCAATATCAGAAGGAATCTGTTCACTAGTTTTGGTTCAGGATAATCCTAGGACCGTTGTGTGGCACAGTGTTTTTCTCAAATGGGTCAATGAGATGATGTGTGGACTTCAACTCCCAGAATTCAACAGGTTGCCTGAGGAATTCTGGGAGTTGAAGTCTATCCATCTTGAAGGTTGCACCAGTAGTGCTTAATGTTGAACTAAGCTTGTGAATACTAATCCACTCTCTACCAGGAAAACGTGTTTAGTTATGTGGGTTTAGTCTCTCTCTCTCTCAGCTCTTGCAGTGGGAAAATAGAAGAGAGTAACTACGTGCTCCTTCTTCAGCTCCTAAATAAAAGGAGAGGCATGAGTCAAATAAAAATTCCAGGCTGCCAAAATCAAAGCAGCCACTAGGTGGTGATTGAGGACTGTTTTTTTTAAAAAAAATATCTTGGCTGCCATCCAGTGGTCATCGAATGTTTTGCAGCCTAGGCACATTGATTGAACCTAGTTACAGGTCATTTCCATGGCTACTATTAGCACAGTAAGAATGCCAGCGATCGTAGTTTTAGGTATTCTTTGCTTCAGTATAAGGAGAATTTTATTCCTGTGGTTCAGAACACAGGTTCAAAGAAAATATCCAAAGATACATAGAAATATAGAAAGGTGTTTTGTACTATTTTAATATATTAATCAGTGCACAGTTAGAACCAACCTGCAAAAGGGATTTAATTGGTAAAAATAGGCATGATTGCAGAATCTGGGAGATTTTTTGGTACAAAATCAGAATTACCTTTACATATTTTTGTGCTTGTTTTTATGTAAAAGTCATGGACGTGGGCTAGATGAACAACTTTTAATCTTGATAAATGTTTCATGGGTTAGCTTGAAGTGCAAACCAAACCCTTGAGGCTTGTGTACATCTGATTGTAATATTGTTTTTATGAATCCAGTTAATATATTAATTCAATCATCGGATCAACTCCAGTATGTATCGAATGCTTTCCTTCAACCCCCCAAAAAATCCCTTTTCTAATAAACAACCATATCACTTTCATCTGCGTAGCTCTAGAAGAGCCAAGCAAAATGTAATAATGGCAAAATGAAAATGCTTGGTATAAAATGAAAATGCTTGGCAGCTTTAGGATGCAGGATAAATAACCGAGGATAAAAGAAGACTTATCCAGGATCACCTTCCGTCAAATATAATCTCACAGCCGTTCCACTTTGATTTACAAAAGGGGGCTGCACATTTATACCGTACTGCAGGGGTCTCCAACCTTTGCAACTTTAAGTCTGAAGGACTTCAGCTCCCAGACTTCTCCAGCCAGCTTTGCTATGTGGGTATATACATAATAAGCTTTGCTGGCTGGAGAAGTCTGGGAGCTGAAGTCCTTCAGACTTAAAGTTGCAAAGGTTGGAGACCCCTGCCGTACTGTACTTTTATCATTTGCAGACTGGAGACACAATCTAATGTTTAGTGCTTTCAATCCTGGAGCAAAGCCAGAATGGCAACAGTTGGAGAATAAAACCGGATTACTATTTCTCTGGTCTATCATAAGTGGAATTGGAACTGCTGCTCAAAGAAAGGAATATTTTTATTAGCAGGTGGTTTTCTTTTTCTCTTTCTCCGCCTTTTCTTCTCCTTCTTCCTCTTCTTCTTCTTCATCATAATCTACTTCATGTCCCCTTTTCAAACCCACTCTTTCTTCTTTTGGCGTCTTCCATTCTACCAAAATTGACCCTGTTCTGCTTTCTTTTCCGATCGTATAGTGCAGACAGACACTATATGAATTACAATGCAATACAAGAGCAGAGTTGGAAGGGACCTTGGAGGTCTTCTAGTCCAACCCCCTGCCTAGGCAGGAAGTCCTATGCCGTCCTGGCTGTCCAGCATCTTCTTAAAGACTTCCAGTGTTGGAGCATTCACAACTTCTGGAGGCAACTTCTGTTCCACTGATTCATTGTTCTCACTGTCAGGAAATTTCTCCTCAGTTCTAAGTTGCTTCTCTCCTTGATTAGTTTCCACCCATTGCTTCTTGTTCTGCTCTCAGTTGCTTTGGAGAATAGCTTGACTCCCTCTTCTTTGGGGCAGCCCCTGAGATATTGGAACACTGTTATCGTCTCTCCCCTGGTCCTTCTCTTCGCTAGACTAGCCATGGCCAGTTCCTGCAACCGTTCTTCATATGTTTTAGCCTCCAGTCCCCTAATCCTCTTTGTTGCTCTTCTCTGCACTCTTTCCAGAGTCTCTACATCTTTTCTACATCGTGGCGACCAAAACTGGATGCAAATATTCCAAGTGTGGCCTTCCCAAGGCCTTATAAAGTGGTATTAACCCTTCACGTGATCTTGATTCTCTCCCTCTGTTGATGCAGCCTAGAACTGGGTTGGCTTTTTTGGCAGCTGCTGCCCACGGCTGGCTCCTATTTCAATGGTTGTCCACTTCTCATGAACCTGCTTAAGTGGTGGCCTTCCAACATTTCGTTGAGGTGGAAAGAACATTGTGAGCTTCTCTGGAACAAAGAACATCTCCTGGAACCACCATTCCTTCTCTATTCTTCTAGCAGAGATGGTCAAATAGGTCCTTCCCTTTTTACCTTCTACTCCACCTGCATTTTAGGGGGAGTTTCCCCTCCCCTCTGGGCTCATGTGTTAATTTATGACAGGCTTAATTTCAGCCGAATGATTTTATTTATTTTTACCCCCTGTTTTATGGGGAGTGGTGGACTAACGCTTCCCTCTTTCTCCTTCTCTCTTCTCCAACAAGGAAGGTCACCCCTTCAGGTAATTAAGTCCACCTAACACCAGCCGAACAAATGTACCAAGAAAGGTGAGATGTTCCCACCGTATGTTTTGTAAGTCCTCCTTTCCAGCAGAACTGTCTGCTCATAATTGATTTGACCTGAACTGACGGGGGAATTGAGCCTGGCTTCGGAGCCAAACATTTTCATCGCTGCAGCTTTCTGGTTACAGCATCTGAAAGTGCAGGCAAGAGAGACAAATTCCTTACATGGTCAGTGCTTTTGCTACTATTCTGAATCCAGCTTTTGGGATAGTAATTTGCACGTTATCATTCTTGCTTCGGTTCTCCTGGATTATTTATTTACTACCCTGTTTCTCTGGAAATAAACCTCCCCGGATAATAAGCCCAATTGGGCTTTTTTCCCCCCCCCCAATTGTTTTTTTTAAATTTCTTATTCTCTTACGTACCATTTTCAGTATACATTCACATCATTGTTATTCTTCTTTACATTTGTCATTCTTATGCATTTCTTATTTCATTTAATAGGTTGTAATATACAGTTTGGGTTGCTTTATTTACCATCCCATCCGCCTATTTTAACACAATCTTATTTTTTCTTTCTTTTCTCCCTCCCTTCCTTCTCTACTTCCTTCCTTCCTTCCCACTCTTCTTCCCCTTCCTTCTTCCCTTACCTCTCTCCCCTACTCCTACTCTTCCTCTTCCCCTTCCTACCCACTCTCCTTCTCTTTCTCTCCCTTCCACCCTCCTTTCCATTTCCCTTTTCCCTCCCTTCTTTACTTCCTTCCTTCCTTCCTCCTCTCCTTCCCTTCCCTCTCCCCTACTCCTACTCTTCCTCTGCCCCTTCCCTTCCCTCTCTCCTTCTCTTTCTCCCCTTTCCTTCCTCCTCTCCTTCCCCTTCCTTCTTCCTTTACTTTTCTTCTTCCACTCTTCCTCTTCCCCTCCCTACCCTCTCTCCTTCTCTTTCTCTCCCTTCCACCCTCCTTTCCATTTCCCTTTTCCCTCCCTCACTTCTTTTCTCTCTTCCTTCTTCCTCTCCTTCCCCTTCCTTCTTCCCTTACTTTTCTTCCACTCTTCCTCTTCCCCTCCCTACCCTCTCTCCTTCTCTCCCTTCCATCCTCCTCTCCTTACCTCTTTCTTCTTTTCCCCCTCTTCCTCTCGTTCTCTCCTCCTCTCTCCCTTTCTTTTTCTATTGTTGTAAGTGTCTCTTTCAAATCTCAGCTTATGTTTCCTTGGGATAATTTGGTATCATTTCTTATTCCCTTACCTTCGCTAATCTATTCTAACTATGTTTTCCCCCAGCCTTTATATCTCACTCTTGAATATATACTTATATATTTAATATTTTCCAATCGGGCTATTGAGCACATGCGCTAAAATAAGCCCTTCCCCCAAAAATAAGCCCCCCCCCCAAAAAAATATTGCAACACAGCAGCAGCCATGAGGTGACCACGCTCACCGCCTCCTGCACCTCAAAAATAATAAGACTTCCCCAAAAATAAGGCCAAGCGCTTATTTCGGGGGGCAGGAGAAAATAAGGCCCTGGGTATTTTGGGGGAAACATGGTAAATGTGCATGCCATCCATTCTTCTACCCTGAATGGAACAACTGTAGATAGGACCTCAACCTGGAACTCAAGGGGAACTTCATTCCAGAAGGCAGGAAGTGCTACAGAGAAGGTAGAGATTTTGGGGTCCTAACAGATTGTTCAGTTGGAGGAACTTAGAGCGTGCCAACTCTGAAGGATGGAATTGACCAGGCGGGTCTTATGGACACTTTGCAGCCCCTCAAGTAATTAGCTCCTAGGCCAGGGATGGGCAAACTTTGCAACTTTAAATCTGAAGGACTTCAGCTCCCAGAATTCTCCAGCCAGCTTTGCTGGCTGGAGAATTCTGAGAGCTGAAGTCCTTCAGATTTAAAGTTGCAAAGTTTGCCCACCCTTGGCCTAGGCTATGAAAGGCTTTATAGATAAGGGCCATCACCTTGAATCACCTCTGGGAGCAGACGAACAGAACAGAATGGAATAACAGAGTTGGAAGGGACCTTGGAGGTCTTCTAGTCCAACCCCCTGCTCAGGCAGGAAACCCTGTATTAGTTCAGACAAATGGTTGTCTAGTCTCTTCTTAAATTCTCCAGTGTTGGATCATTCACAACTTCCGGTGGCAAGCTGTTCCCTTGGTTAATTGTTCCAACTGTCAGGAAATTTCTCCTTAGTTCTAAGTTGCTTCTCTCCTTGATTAGTTTCCACCCATTGCTTCTTGTTCTGCCCTCAGGTGCCTTGGAGAATAGTTTGACCCTTTCTTTGGCGGGCAGCCCCTGAGATATTGGAAGGCTGGCTATCATGTCATCTCTACTCCTCTTTGTTAAAGTACCCAGGTCCCTCAACCATTCAGAATAACAGAATTGGAAGGGACCTTGGAGGTCTTCTAGTCCAACCCCTTGTTTAAGCAGGAAACCCTACACCACTTCAGCCAAATGGATATCCAACCTCTTCTTAAAAACATCCAGTGTTGGAGAATTCACAACTTCTGGAGGCCAGTTGTTCCACTGATTAATTCTTCTCACTGTCACTGGACATTTCTCCTCAGTTCTAAGTTGCTTCTCTCCTTGATTAGTTTCCACCCATTGCTACTTGCTCTGCCCTCAGGGGCTTTGGAGAAGAGGTTGACCCCCTCTTCAACCAAAGAAACAAACTAGCAGTCAGTGGAGCTTGTGAAGCTGAGCTGTTAGATGGGCATATTGAGGCCTTCTGGACCAATTGAGGCTTTAGTGATAACCATGCCACTCTCAATATCAACCACCTGTGCAATTTATCATCCGATGATCAAATCTACCTCTCCTCCAACCTTTGGAGTTTAGCAAATATTTGGCACGATGCTCAAGCCCGATTTAAGGCAGGTATGCAAAATTGTTCCGTAAATATAAATTGGATTGAACAGATGTGTTTGGCGGGACAAATTCAGACCCTGTTCTGGGCACCACTCCACTAAAGGTGTAGCTCATAGGGAAATATTACTAAATAAATAAGCAGCTTTAAGAGAGGGAGGGAGGGAGGGAAGGGAAAGAGAAAAGAAAAGAAAAGAAAAGGGAAGTGAAGGGAAGGAAAGGAAAGGAAAGGAAAAGCATAATCTCCTAGCTTCCACCCTGCTGACCTCATTAAATAGATGAGATAGCAATGGGGATGACAGCTGAAGGATCTGGACAAATTAATTCTGATTGGGGCAGTAACTTGAGGATACTGAAGTGACCAGGTAGGGACAAATTTGTAAATCAAAACCAGCATGCTGTATTGCATTTAGAAGCCTACTGATAGCCAACGGTGATTAGCATCATTCTGTTACATTCATTTTGACTGATGAGAACATGGGATGAAAGACAGAGAGAGACAGAGAGAGAGAGAGAGAGACCGAGACAGAGAGAGAGACAAAGAGATAGAGAGGGAGTAGAAAGAGAGACAAAGACAGAGTCAGGGAGAGATGGAGACAACGAGAGCAAAAGAGAGAGAGGCAGAGAAAGAGAGAGATGGAGAGACAGAAGAAGACCCAAAGAGGGACAGAAAGTCAGAGAGAGACAGAGACAGATGGGGAGAGAGAATCAGAGAGAGTCAGAGACAGAGAGACAGAGAGACACAGAATCGGAGAGTCAGAGACAGAGAGACAGAGAATTGGAGAAAGAGAGAGATGGAGAGACAGAGATAGAGAAAGACATGAAGAGAGAGAAAGTCGGCGAATCAGAGAGAGAAACAAACAGAGACAGAGAGACACAGAAAGAGAGAGAGAGATGGAGAGAGAGAGAGAGAGTCGAGAGAGAGAGAGATGGAGAGAGAGAGAGAGTTAGATAGTCAAGAGAGAAAGAGAGAGAGATGGAGAGAGAGAGAAAGAGTTAGAGAGTCGAGAGAGAGGGAGAGATGGAGAGAGAGAGAGAGAGAGTTAGATAGTCAAGAGAGACAGAGAGAGAGATGGAGAGAGAGAGAAAGAGTTAGAGAGTCGAGAGAGAGAGAGATGGAGAGAGAGAGAGAGTTAGATAGTCAAGAGAGAGAGAGAGAGATGGAGAGAGAGAGAAAGAGTTAGAGAGTCGAGAGAGAGAGAGATGGAGAGAGAGAGAGAGTTAGATAGTCAAGAGAGAAAGAGAGAGAGATGGAGAGAGAGAGAAAGAGTTAGAGAGTCGAGAGAGAGGGAGAGATGGAGAGAGAGAGAGAGAGAGTTAGATAGTCAAGAGAGACAGAGAGAGAGATGGAGAGAGAGAGAAAGAGTTAGAGAGTCGAGAGAGAGAGAGATGGAGAGAGAGAGAGAGTTAGATAGTCAAGAGAGAGAGAGAGAGATGGAGAGAGAGAGAAAGAGTTAGAGAGTCGAGAGAGAGAGAGATGGAGAGAGAGAGAGAGTTAGATAGTCAAGAGAGAAAGAGAGAGAGATGGAGAGAGAGAGAGAGTTAGATAGTCAAGAGAGAAAGAGAGAGAGATGGAGAGAGAGAGAGAGAGTTAGATAGTCAAGAGAGACAGAGAGAGAGATGGAGAGAGAGAGAAAGAGTTAGAGAGTCGAGAGAGAGGGAGAGATGGAGAGAGAGAGAGAGTTAGATAGTCAAGAGAGACAGAGAGAGAGATGGAGAGAGAGAGAGAGAGAGTTAGATAGTCAAGAGAGACAGAGAGAGAGATGGAGAGAGAGAGAAAGAGTTAGAGAGTCGAGAGAGAGAGAGAGAGATGGAGAGAGAGAGAGTCAAGAGAGACAGAGAGAGAGATGGAGAGAGAGAGAGAGAAAGAAAGAGAGAGAAAGTAGAAAGAGAGACAGAGAGACAGAGTCAGGGAGAGATGGAGACAGAGAGACAGAGAGAGAGTCTGAGAAAGAGAGAGATGGAGAGACAGGGAAAGACAACAAAGAGGGACAGAAAATCAGAGAGAGACAGATGGAGAGAGAGAAACAGAGAGAGGCAGAGACAGAGAGTCAGAGAGAATCGGAGAAAGAGAGAGATGGAGAGACAGAGACAGAGAAAGACACAAAGAAAGACAGAAAGTCAGCGAATCAGAGAGAGACAGAGATGGAGAGAGAGAGAGAGACAGAGAGACAGAGAGACAGAGAGAGACAGAGACAGAGAGACAGAGTCAGGGAGAGATGGAGACAGAGAGACAGAGAGAGAGTCTGAGAAAGAGAGAGATGGAGAGACAGGGAAAGACAACAAAGAGGGACAGAAAGTCAGAGAGAGACAGATGTAGAGAGAGAAACAGACAGAGACAGAGAGACACAGAGAGAGAGAGAGAGTCAAGAGAGAGACACACACAGAGAGAGACACAGAGAGAGAGATGGAGAGGAAACTCTGGACTTTCTCAACCTTGAACATAGCGGGAGATTCCTAAAGAGAGAGAGGAAGAGCGCTGCTTGGACAGAGTCTTCAACGCAGAGCGCAAAGAAACAGCGCCATCTCTTGGAGAATCCCTAAACGCCACATGGAGCTGCCCAAGAGTGGCAGGATTCCATCAGAGGCCTCGGCTGCTCCTCGTGCCAGACAGACCAAAGGGAAGATCTTGCTCCTCAGCCTGCCTGGGCGCAGGATGACACCGTTCTTCAGTCTGACGTGTCCTACGTCAAACGTGGAGAGGGACCACGAGGAGCCCCTGAGGAACCAGGGCGATGGGATGGGGAAGATGTGAAGATAACCCAGGAGTGAAATGCTACCAGTTCAGGCCGGTTTCCCCAAACCGATAGTAAGAAAAAAAAAGCTTTAAAAAGGTTTTTTAAAGTTCTGACAATTGCGCGGCCCAGCTCATTGTCACAGCTGATCGTCGGAACATTTTCTTAATTTTTTAAGCATTTTTTTACTACCTATTCACCTGAACTAGTAGTAAAAAATGCTTTAAAAGGTTTTTTAAAAAAGGTTCTGACGATCATGTGGCACAGCTGATTGTAACCTTTTAAAAATCTTTTTAAGCATTTTTTTTTACTATCAGTTTGGGTAAATAGCTAGTAAAAAAAACGTTTTAAAGGGTTTTTCAAAAGTGTGACTATCAACTGTGCTGTGTGATTTATATTAGCTAGGAAGCAGAAAATCCTAGATAGACCAGACTAGAACAGAACAGAATAGAGAATAGAATAGAATAGAATAGAATAGAATAGAATAGAATAGAATAGCACAGAAGAGAAGAGAAGAGAAGAGAAGAGAAGAGAAGAGAGAAGTGAATAGCAGAGCAGAGAAGAGAAGAGGAGAGAAGAAAAGAGAATAGAGAATAGAGAATAGAATAGCAGAGAAGAGAAGAGAAGAGAAGAGAAGAGAAGAGAGAAGAGAGAATAGAATAGAATAGAATAGCAGAGCAGAGAAGAAAAGAAAAGAAAAGAGAGAAGAGAGAAGTGAATAGCAGAGCAGAGAAGAGAAGAGGAGAGAAGAAAAGAGAATAGAGAATAGAATAGCAGAGAAGAGAAAAGAGAGAAGAGAGAATAGAAGAGAATAGAATAGCAGAGAAGAGAAGAGAAGAGAAGAGAAGAGAGAAGAGAATAGCAGAGCAGAGGAGAGGATAGAAGAGAAGAAAAGAGAATAGAGAATAGCAGAGAAGAGAAGAGAAGGGACGAGAGAACAGAATAGAATAGAATAGAATAACAATAAGAAAAAATAGAATAGAATAGATATTGGAATGTAGAGTAAAGTAGAGTACAACAGCATAGCATAGCACAGCACATACACACCCAATCGAAGTGAAATGCGATCAACTGTTGGCTGCTCCTACTTCACGTCAGAAGGAGGGTGACTGCAGCAGAAATTAAAAACGTGCTTCCAAAAATCTCCCGGCAAAGGTCACCAGTGGCTGAATCCCGCCCTGTCTCTGCCCTCTGTGTCATTATGGTGTTCTCCCTCTGGGGCCATTTCTACACAAGAGCCCATGGCGGATTCTTCCACTCGGTGCCAGCGAGGGTTGGGATGAGTTGGGCTCTGTGGTGAGGCCGCCTTGGAAAACCACCGAGGCTTCGCGTTGCACAGAAATGCCCTTCAGCAGAGCAGTGGCTGCAGTGCCTGTCCTCTGATTTTGGAGGCGGGAGGGAGGGGGAGAAGCCCCAGCTTTGATTGCCACGATTTAAAAATTTGCTGTTGATGTGGAGACTCTAGAAAGAGGGCAGAGAAAAGCAACTAGGATGATTAAGAGCCTGGAGACTAAAACATAGGAAGAATTGGCTGCAAGAATTGGGTCTGGCTAGTCTAGAGAAAAGAAGGACCAGGAGTTACATGATAGCAGCCTTCCAGTATTTGAGGGGCTGCCCCAAAGGAGAGGAAGGGGTCAAGCTATTCTCCAAGGCCCCTGAGAGCAGGACAAGAAGCAATGGGTGGAAACTAATCACTAATCTATTCTGGATGGGTAGTAACAAACTCAAGCTCAACCCATCCAAGACCGAGTGGCTGTGGTTTCCGGCACCCCGGTTCAGCCAGATAAGTCCAACACTGGCCATTGGGGGCGAACAAGTGGCCCCCATGGAGAGGGCGCGCAACTTGGGCATCCTCCTGGATTCCCGGCTGTCCATGGAGGACCATGTGGCGGTCGTGGCCAGGGGGGCATTCTATCAGGTACGCCTGATACACCAGTTGCGCCCCTTACTGGACCGGGGAGCCCTTCGCACAGTCACTCAAGCGCTTGTGATGTCCTGGCTGGATTACTGTAATGCTCTCTACATGGGGCTCCCCTTGAGGTGCACTCAAAGGCTACAGTTAGTACAGAATGCGGCCGCGCGGGTGATTATGGGTGCCTCAAGGCAAACCCACGTAACACCTCTCCTGCGCGAGCTGCACTGGCTGCCTGTGGGCTTTCGAGTGCGCTTCAAGGTATTGATGACCATCTTTAAATCGCTCCATGGCTCGGGGCCTAGCTATATACGAGACCGCCTCCTGCCCCATACATCCCTTCGTCCGATCCGCTCCCACAGAGAGGGTCTTCTTCGGGTGCCGTCGGCGGGGCAATGCCGGTTGGCGACACCCAGGGGAAGGGCCTTCTCTGTGGTGGGCCCCACCCTTTGGAACGACCTGCCCCCCGACCTTCGCACTATCTCGGACCTCCGCCTCTTCCGCCAATGTCTTAAGACATATCTATTCCAACAAGCCGGCCTAGGATAGCCCCCCGTTTCTGACTTTTTAAGAAAAATTCATAATTTGGTAAAGGTTTTAACATTGGGTTTTAGCACGGGTTTATTAATTTAATACATTTTAATTGATATTTATTGTATTTTGTGTCTTTTAAATAATGCCTGTGCGCCGCCCTGGGTCCTAACAAGGAGAAGGGCGGGGTATAAATTTAATAAAATAAATAAAATAAATAAAATAAGGAGAGAAGCAACCTAGAACGAAGGAGAAATTTCCCGACAGTGAGAACAATTAATCAGTGGAACAGAAGTTGCCTCCAGAAGTTGTGGGTACTCCATCACTGGAGGTTCTTAAGAAGAGATTGGACAGCCACCTGTCTGAAATTTTAGAGGGTCTCCTGCTTGAGCAGGGGGTTGGGCTAGAAGACCCCTAAGGTCCCTTCCAACTCTGGTATTCCGTTCAGTTGTTTTCAAAGCCTGACTTACAAAATTTGAACTGGACCCGTAGCTTGCTAGGGGGACTCCCCAAATACTGCAGTTGGAAAGGGATGTTGTGGCTACTCAACTCTTGCAAAGTCCGGGTGGGAGCATCTCAAGACAAATCAGTGCCCCTCTTCAACTGCAATGCATCGGTGGGAGGAGACCACCTCCTCCTTGGCTCCATCACCAAGCTGCTTTGGTTTTAAGGAGATATGCACCCTAATACAGGGGTCTCCAACTTTCACAGCATTAAGGCCTATGGACTTCAACTCCCAGGATTCCTCGGCCAACATGGTGTCCAACCTGCAGAATGGATGGCTGAGGAATTCTGGGCGTTGAAGTCCATACGTCTGAAAGTAGCCAAAGTTGGGGGTGTTCTAACCCAGCCTTAGCAGAAGCAAAAAAAACAGACTCCTTGTCACGAAAAAGCCCTCTTTATTTTCCTCTTGTGAACTAATGGCATTCGCCCACCGAAAAGTCCAGTCAATAGTTCTTCAAAGAGTTAAGTGCAGTACAGACCTTATCATTTCCTTGCGATAATTGCAAGGCCGAAACTCTGCAAATTATTCTGGCACTCAGTCTCTGAGGCATGAAACGCAATGAGCAAAATCTTCAGAAATACGAACTGTTGTCTCCTACGACCACCACTCCCCTTTCCTTCTATTTATTCCCCAGTCAGGGAGGGGCCATTCAAAAACCATGTGTGCTTTGCTTCCCAAGTCAACTCCTTGTCCTCCGTTGCTTACCTCTCCTAACAGCTCTGCGCACACGTGCATCTGGAAGAGGCCCCAGCTGTTTTTCCTCCTCACTTATCTCCGCCTCTGAAGGCAGCTGCCTCTCTGGTAGTTGGGAAATGTCAGACGGCCCTGGCTCTATCTCTGCGTCCGACACAGAGCATCCATCGGAGCCTTTCTCAGAGCCCAGAACTGGCCCAAATTCCTCCCCAACCTCTTCATCGTCCGAATCTGCCGCCAGCTCTCCTGGCTGCTGGCCGGCCACAACAAGAGACCCCTGCCCTAATGCCATGGTTGTCAGCCTTGGCAGCTGGACTTCAGTGGACTTCAACTCCCAGAATTCCGCAGCCAGGAGGGCGTGCAGCTTTGAGGCGTCCTCTTTTCCCTGCATTTCTGCCTTATGTTAGAATTTGAAAGCATTAGGCGGAACGAAAAGGATCAGCCGCGTTGCTCCAAAATAAATTCACCTAGAGTAAAAAAAGACTTTGTCATCTTCGGCAGACGATTCAAAGGTTAAGACTCAAAGGGTGGAAATTAGGAACATTTCACGAGTACAAACCTGGTTCTGATACCCTTTCAATTTCATGTCACGGTGCAGGGATGTCAGTTCAACGTCAAGACATGCGTGAATATCAAACGAGGCCAAATGCAATCATTCCACCTTGCCCCAAACCTGATATATTCTAATAACAGCATCTCAAATGTGCGTATCGGTTTGTAAATGTCACGGAATTCAGTGGGGCTTAATTCCTTGGGAAATGGAAGAACTCTGAGGCCCCAGTTGTGCCTGCAAGGGAAAAGAATAAGGGGAAAGGACTGTCGACAGCCAGGATTGCCACAATGTGTGTGTGTGTGTGTGTGTGTGTGTGTGTGTGTGTGTGTGTGTGTGTAGCATATATATATATATGCTAAGATTCTGAAAAAGAATGCAGAGGAGAGCAACAAAGATAATTAAAGGGCCGGAAGCTAAAAGTTATGAAGACAGGTGGCAGGTTACATCCAATTTAATAAAAAGAAGGACTAGGGGAGACATACAATACAATACGATACGATACGATACAATACAATACAATACAATACAATACAATACAATACAATACAATACAATACAATACAATACAATACAATACAATACAATACAATACAATACAATACAACACAACACAACACAACACAATACAATACAATACAATAGCAGAGTTGGAAGGGACCTTGGAGGTCTTCTAGTCCAACCCCCTGCCTAGACAGGAAACTCTACACCACTTCAAATGGCTATCCAGCATCTCCTTAAAGACTTCCAGTGTTGGAACATTCACGACTTCTGGAGGCAACTTCTGTTCCACTGATTCATTGTTCTCACTGTCAGGAAATTCCTCCCCAGTTCTAAGTTGCTTCTCTCCTTGATTAGTTTCCACCCATTGCTTCTTGTTCTGCCCTCAGGGGCTTTGGAGAATAGCTTGACTCCCTCTTCTTTGTGGCAACCCCTGAGATATTGGAAGCCAGCTTGAATAAAACTTCTCACGAAGGATATAGAACCCATTGCAGAATTTCCTACAATGCCCACCAAGGCCCTTCACGGAAGCTGTGGATTTAACCACACGGCTCCTTGGTGGTATTTACAGGATGGGCATGGTTTGGTTGCCGACTTGGGTTGGGATAGTCTAAGAAATCCAAATACTTTGCAGAACGATACAATTAGTTTGGAAATGTGAAGAGCAAGTCCTGCCCATCAGCAATTTTAAAAGGTTGCATCCTTGGGTATTGACCCTTCATTGTGAAATTGACCAGCCTTTTTCTGGGAACTGACCCCCATTTGTAAATCACGCCGTATCTTATATTTTGCCTTCATTAAAGCCGGCAGAATCTCCCCGTGGAAGGCCCTCTCCAGCACTGTAATTTCAACATATTAGATCGTGCTGAATGCTTTATGTATAAAAGAGAAAAGATCGCTAATGGAATTTTAATTTCAGGAGCCTCAGGAGGATTCCCGTAAATGCCATCCTTGGCACGGGAATAGCGCGAAGCTATTTCTTAAGTGTGTGGGGGGGGGGGGGACAGCGTTGCAGTCCTGGAGAAAACCTTGAACTGTGGAACAGTGAAGCAATAATAATAGTAACAATAATTAACAATAATAGATCCATGTTGGCATTTTTCTCGGAGCAAAAAGGTCAGATGTTTAAAATTGCATAACAAGAGGCAGGTATTTCTAACATTCAGGAAGGAAGGAAGGAAGGAAGGAAGGAAGGAAGGAAGGAAGGAAGGAAGGAAGGAAGGAAGGAAGGAAGGAAGGAATGAATCAGAATGGAGGGAGGAAAGCAAAATAAGAGGAAGGAAAATAATAGAGAAGAAAGGAGAAAGGGAGGGCAGAAGAACAGTAAACGGGAAGGAGTGTAGGAGGGAGGGAAGGAAGGAAAGAAATAGATGTAAATAAGAGGAGAAAGAAAGTAGACAAGAAGGGAGAGAGGGAGGGAGGGAGGGTAGGTGGGTGGGTGGATGGATGGATGGATGGATGGAACAAAGAAAGGAAGGATGGGTGGATAAATGGATGGGTGGGTGGGTGGATGCAATGAAGGAAAAGGATGGATGATGGATAGATGGGTGGATGGATGGAACGGAGGAAGGAAGGAGGGGTGGGTGGGTGGGTGGAAGGAGGGTAGGAAGGAAGGAGGGAGGGAAGGAGGGAAGGAAGGAAGGAAGGATGGATGGATTGATATGACAGATAGTAGATAATGATGAGATGATAGACAGAATCTGCAAACTCTAGAATTTGAAACTTTAAGAGAACTTTTGCAACTATAAACTTCTCATTCAACCATCTTACATTAAGTCCTGTTTCCAATAACAGACTGGAAACCTCAAGACTGCTCAGCGCATGTAATCATGAAAAGAAATTGTTGCAAAAACACACATCAAACATCTTATTAGAAAAAAGCAAACAGATAAGCAAGAGGCACCAAGACATCACAAAGAGATCCACCCACGGCGTTCATTTCCAGGAACTAAGGAAGGAACTTCCTGAATGTGAAAGTTCAGAGTTAGAGCTAAACTTTGATTAAAATCTAGCTCAGTTCAGAAAACACCTCCAGATGGAACAAAATATATTTCCATCTGCAAATGTAGTTTTCAAGGGCAGGCACAGGTAGTACTATATATCTATATCTATACCAGGGGTCTCCAACCTTTGCAACTTTAAGTCTGAAGGACTTCAGCTCCCAGACTTCTCCAGCCAGCAAAGCTTATTATGTATATACCCACATAGCAAAGCTGGCTGGAGAAGTCTGGGAGCTGAAGTCCTTCAGACTTAAAGTTGTAAAGGTTGGAGACCCCTGATCTATACTATAAAAATGTTTCTCTGCTTATCCAAACCATGAATATCATATCTCAACTTTCTACACCTCCCAATTCCTATATTACTGAATCCCCAAAGAGTTTGCGACTTACAGCCGTTCATTTAGTGGCCGCTTGAAGTTACAATGGCATAAAGTGACTTATGACCGTTTTTCACACTTATGACTGCCGCAGCATCCCCATGGACCAGGCATGAAATCCTCTTACCTTCTCTACCGGTTCAGCTCATCGTATTGGGGAGGGGGGAAATGCAAGTGGAGGTATCTCAAGAAGGGAGTTTTGTTCTCACCATCTTCTGCCCATGCCGAAGGCTCCTGTTTGAGTTTGGTCAAGGCCAACCGTCTCTGCCTACCAACTGAATGAGGCCACCTGAAGATGCGCCCCACAGGACACCTTTGGGAGTTGCAGATTGGACATTGGGTTGGGGTAGGTAACGGGGGGGGGGGGATTTGGGTAAACATTTCGCTATGGACAAGTTTGCGCTTTTTTGCTTCAGGTGAATTCCAAAAAGTGGCAAGATGAAATTTCATTTCCAGATATTTCAATATATTTTTGTTTGAATCTCATAGTTGGTATTTGACACCAGATAAGTTGTCAAGAAAGTATAAAGGAATTTCACATGAACGTTGGAAATGTAAAATTAAAGAAGGGACGTTTTATCACTTCTGGTGGACGTGTGACAAAGCGAAGAAATATCAGCGTAGGAGTCATATCTTAATACAGAAGATTCTCAAAGTAAATATAAAAATAGAACTAGAAACTTTTCTTTTGGGTTCTAATGGAAAAAGACGGTGGGATCTGAACTTTAAGGCTATAGATATATTGACGGGAGTAAGATTAGTTTATGCACACAAATGGGAGGCACTTTGATTTGCACAAAGGATGAAGGGCTGCAGAAGATGATGGAGTTAGCAGAGATGGTTTCAATCTATGGCTTTGATTAAAGACAAAAACCCTATTACTTTTGTTTCTACTTGGAAACCACTTCTGGACTTTATGCTCGAGGTGCGGGGGGGAGAAATGAAATTTTGATTTTGGATTTTACCGATTAGATAGGTTTGTTGTTATAGAAATTGTTATTTTATATAATGTAAAGGTGAAAAAAAAGGGGGCCTTGGTGGCTCAGTGGTTAAGACACTGAGCTTGTCAATCAGAAAGGTCAGCAGTTCAGCGGTTCAAATCCCTAGCACCATGTAACGGAGTGAGCTCCCGTGACTTGTCCCAGCTTCTGCCAGCCTAGCAGTTCGAAAGCATGTAAAAATGCAAGTAGAAACATAGGAACCACCTTTGGTGGGAAGGGAACAGCGTTCCGTGCGCCTTTAGGGTTGAGTCATGCCGGCCACATGACCCCGGAGACGTCTTCGGACAGCGCTGGCTCTTTGGCTTTGAAACGGAGATGAGCACCGCCCCCTGGAGTCAGGAACGACTAGCAGATATGTGCGAGGGGAACCTTTACCTTTAAAGGTAAAACGTTGAGGTATGATGTTATCTTATTCTACTGCACCAAAGAGAGTTAGAAAGTCAAAGAAAGTTTTCTTTCGTTTTCTCCTTTTTCAAAAGTTTCCACTTCTCTTTTTTTTCCTTCTTTTTTTTTTGCGTCTTGTAGTATTAATCAATAAATGAACTAAATCACGAGATATTTGGGTTGAATCTCAACCGCTGAGTGAGTAGAAAACAGAAGGACTAAAAGGCTGTTTCAGATTTCTGCAATTTGCTCTTTCATTTCGCGATCGGCCCCGCAGTTCATCCATCCAATTATTTTATTATCCGCTGCACCTACCCAGTGATTTTACTAGCGCTGTTCAAAACCGCCTTGGCAGAGAAAGGAAGTGGGAAGAAGAACTGCAAACCACAAACTCCCGCTTCTTAGAAATGTATTTATTGTTTTTAAAAACGTTATAACAATCCAAAGCAGGGCTTATTGTACAGTATAAAATCATTGCAACATGTGGCATTATGCATTTTACATTTATTATAAAAAAAGCAACATGGTTTTCAGAACAAACGAACACCCCAATACAATTCAGAGCATTTACAGATTTGCAGCATGTATAGTACGGTAAAATGCCTGTTGAATAATTGCATAAATACTTTTAACCAAACTGTTGGGTCTGTTGCTTATTTTGCCATTACCCAGGTAGTCCTCAGTTTACGACCGTTCGTTCAGCAACCCAGGGTCATGGCTCTGCATAACAACCACAACAGGGAGAGCCAGAATTGTGGGGATGCCTTCTTAACAACACGGTAATTTACGACCGTAATTCTGGGCTTGATTGTAGTCATAAGTTGAGGACTATAGTTATTACCATAACTTCCTTTCAAAGGCACTCTTTGGAATTCTGTTTTTTACTGATTTTTTCCCCCCTTATTCTTTTCCTGTGAAAACCTTGGCAAGAATTCCTGGAGTTAAAAGTCAAATGTGCAAGGTACCGAAAACTATCCACAATTGTCAGATTGTGATGTGCGATCCTCGACCAAAAGCGATTAAATTAATACAATGCTGATAGCAAATGGTCATTTTAGCTGCAGTTTTTCCCTAATGGGCTTTTTTAAAAAGTGCACCAGTAAAATCCATTTCTGTACAAACATTTCCAACACTATACATATATATATATATACACATGTACAGGCTCGAGAGTTTTAAATATTTTGTATCAAATACGTTAGGACAAACATAAATTACAAGGTTCTTCATATAAAATCTTACATCTAAAATATAGCCTTGATCTGACAGAATATAAAAATATCCATTTTGCCTTTTGTTGGGGCGGGGGGGGGGGGGAGAGAAGAGGGCTTTGCAAGGGCTGACATGACAAGACAATGCTGAGAATTGATGAACCGGTTGTGGGTTTTGCTTTCCAAAGCTTAATGCAGTGGGATTTTTTTTTCTCCTTGTGGACAATTGACTCCCACAGAATGAAGGGCCAGCTCTTCACGAACAATTTCACAAATCATGCCAAACCTGAAAACATTGGTCAACTAATAACTGAAAGGCTAAATGTCTATGGAGAGTCTCCGTCATCCGGGTCATGGTTCTCCCAAAGGTGGGTTTTTTTTAATGGCAACCAGCCTGCTTTTTCAAGGAGGAGGAGGAGGAGAAGAAAGGTGGAGGAGAAGAGGAGGAGGAGGAGAAGAAGGAGGAGGAGGAGGAGGAGGAGAGGAAAAGAGGAGGAAGAGGAGGAGGGAGAGAGGAGGAAGGAAAAAGAAGAGGAGAAGGAGGAGGAGGAGGGGAGGAGAAGAGGAGGAGGAGGGAGGAGGGAGGAAGAAGGAAGGAAAAAGAAGAGGAGAAGGAGGAGGAAGAGGAAGGAGAGGGGAAGGAAAGGAGAAAAAGGTGAAAAAGAGGAGGAGGAGGAGAAGGGGGAGGAGGAGAGAAGGAGGAGGAATAGGAGGGGGAGGAAGGAGGAGAGGAGGAGATAGGGAGGAGGAGGAAGAGGAGAAGAAGAAGAGGAGGAGGGGGAAGAAAGAAGGAAGAAGAGAAGGAGGAGGTGGAGGAGGAGGAAGAGGAAGAAGAAGGGAAATAGAGAAGAAGGAGGAAAAGAGGAGGAGGAGGAAGTGGAAAGAGGAGGAGGAGGAAGAGGAGGAGAAGGAGAAGCTTCTTGGATGAGAAGCAACACACTTGATGCCTGAGAATCTCCATAGACATTTGCCTGACTCTAGACTAAATGAGTTCAACCGAGTTCCTATGGACAGCAATGGAATGAACTTTCCCCCAAAGGAAACTTCACATTTGTATCTGTCAATCAATTCTCAGAGTCCCCCTTCTTTCATGCAGCAAACAGAGACCCACCCTGGTTCTTTGGCCGCTGATAACATATCGCAAAAAAGGCGAAAAGCCCCTTTTATACGGTAGGCCGTAGAATTGTGTCTCAGATGGAAGACGACAGGAGACAAATCCAGGGCCAAAAATCTGCCAGAAAATATTCTACGTGGTCCAGTGGTGGGTTCCGGATGCGGTATGGTTGGAACAGGCCCGGCGTCGCCCACATGGATGCTACTCGGCGGAACGTTGCGCCGGCACTGTACGGGGCATGCGCATGCACGGAATCGCCGAAAGCTTTAAAACGCCAGTAAGGAGCTCGGGCGTGCGCCTGGGCCCTTCGGAGCGCCATACCGGAACGGTACCCGGAGCTCCAGTACTCCTATACCGGGACGTACCGGCTGCAACCCACCACTGACGAGGTCCCAGAGGAAGAGAGGCATAAGCGAAACAGATGAAGGCAAAAATATGAGACACTGAAGATGTAATTCCGCCGGCAGAAAACGGGAAAATACAATTCGATCCTTCAGGAAGGTTCCATATTACAAATTCTAAAAACCGCTCTTTAGATTGATTTATGCTTTCCCCAAACACAACTCTTGATGCTTCAATTTCACAATGTATGGCAGCATCAGTGCGTACGTTGTTTCACGTAGTACCGTATACCAGGGGTCTCCAACCTCTGCAACTTTAAGTCTGAAGGACTTCAGCTCCCAGACTTCTCCAGCCAGCAAAGCTTATTATGTATATACCCACATAGCAAAGCTGGCTGGAGAACTCTGGGAGCTGAAGTCCTTCAGACTTAAAGTTGCAAAGGTTGGAGACCCCTGCCGTATACAACAAAATTAGTAAGGCACGCTTCTGGGAGGTTCCCTCCAAACCAGGCCAAAAATTTACAATTGGTCCTAGACTTTGCTTAGCGACCGTTCAAAGTTACAACGGCACTGGGGGGAAAATGTCTTAAGGCCATGTTTCACACTTACAGTAAGGAGCTCGGCGGTGCGCGTGGGCCCTTCAGAGCGCCATACCGGAACGGTACCCGGAGCTCCAGTACTCCTATACCGGGACGTACCGGCTGCAACCCACCACTGATGAGGTCCCAGAGGAAGAGAGGCACAAGCGTTCCCCAGGGTCATGTGATCGCTGCGTTCCCCAAGGTCATGTGATCAAAATTCAGAGGCTTGGCAACTGTCATGTACTTATTATGGTTCCCGGGGTCATGGGATTCCCCTTTGGCAAATTTCTGACGAGCAAAATCAAGGGGGAAGCCAGATTCACATAACAACCGTATTGCCAATTTAACCACCGCAATGATTCGCTTAACAACCGTGGCAAGGAAAGCCGTAAAATGGGGCAAAAACCGCTTAACACATTTCTCACCTAGCAACACAAATTGTGGTCGTACGTCAAGGACGCTCCGTACTGTGCAAAATTACACTGGGTGCCGAAAGCTTTAAAACTCGGTAAAGTAAGGAGCTCGGGGGGCCGATCCAAATGGAACCATTCAATTCCAAGCGAGTTTCTTTGGAAATATTCATCCAAACCAATCAAAAAATGCTTTAGCTTTTCAAGAAATTGGTTTCTGGTCAAATCAGTGGGACCTTATTTTATTTTTCCAGTTTTTCAGAGTGGTTTTATAAGCAACGGTTTAAATGTCATTCCAGATGGACTGCCCGTTCATAGGATTGTAGAGTGATTTGACCCCAGGACAAATGACTCCCAAAACCTTTAAATGAACATTTTTAGCTGGACCATCCTAACCTTAGGAGCCGGTTTTTGAAAATGAGTAGCCAGTCAAACTGCCCAGGAAACTGAATTTATACAGTTAGCCCTCGACTTATAACAACCTACCGTATTTTTCAGACTATAAGACGCAGCGGTGTATAAGACGCACCAAGATTTCGAAGAGGTGAGTAAGGAAAAATATAAGATTTTGGCCTCCAAGGAACACTCTGCAGGCTTCAGCAGGGCTGGGTGAAGGCATAAATGGGGGCATTTTTGCCTTTCCCCCAGCCCTGCTGAAGCCTGAAGAGTGCTTTGGGGGGCTGGAGGAAGGCAAAAACGCCTCTGTTTTTGCAAAAAACGGCCCATTTTTTACTCATTTCTTGCAAAAATGGGATGTGGGGGGCAGAGCTTCAGGAGGCCAAAAATGGCTGCATTCGGTGTATAAGACGCACCAACATTTCCACCCTCTTTTAGGTGGGGAAAGGTGCGTCTTATACTCTGAAAAATACGGTATTTAATGACCGCTCGAAGTTAAAATGGCAACGACAAAGGGGACTTAGGCCCTATTTTCACACTTATGACCGTCATGATCACACGATCCAGATTCAGATGGTTGGCAACTGACTCATATTTATGACGGTGGCAGTGTCCCAGGGCTCATGGGATTCGGGACCTTCCGACCAGCAAAAGTCCACGGGGAAACCCGGATTCACTTAACAAACCGCATCGTTCATTGAACCTTATCAAAAGTGGCGAGAGAAGTCGAAAAACGGGGCGGAGCTCACTGAACAGCTGTCCCGCTTAGCAACAGAAGAGTTGGGCTCAACGGCGGTTGTTAAGTCGAGGACTACCAGTATACCGCTGTTCCACCCCCCACAAGCTGGACACCCCCACCTTATCCTCCAATTCATCTCAACCCAGCTGAATAAATACCACAACTGCAAAACGAGAGGAAATCAATATTCAGTCGAGGTCTCTTATTTTAAAGGCGCCAAAATAAGTCCCTTCCGGGGAATGGTCCAGCAAGGAAGGATAGGAGACCTGGATGTTCACCACCTCCCCCGACTTGAGTTTGAAGAACCCGCCGACGTTGACGGAGAAAAAATGAAACTCGGATTCGCCCGACCAATTCTTGGTACTCCCGCCTTTCATCAGGACGACCGAGTTCCGCCGCCTGGCGTCCGTCTTGACCACGTAGACCATCAGCTGCAGCGCCTGGCCAGTCAGGTTGCCCAGCGTTTCGTGGTGCCGGAAGCAGACGTTGGCGTACAGGTAGTAAAAGCCGTCGTGATTGGCTATCAGTCTGCCGTCGCTGAAGGTCATGTTCAGCACGTTGGCCCAGCCTTTGTCATGGTGCCAACAGGTAAGGTTCACTTTCCCGGTGCCTAAGAAGAAAAGATATACTATTTTTATTAGAAACAATCCTCGCTTAGCGACTGAGTGTTAGATACATCAATCAGATTAGAACTGGAAGGGAGTTTGGAGGTCCTGGTCAGTGGTGGGATTCAATTATTTTTACTGCCGGTTCTGTGGGCATGGCTTGGTGGGCGTGGTGTGGCATGGCTTGGTATGTGTGGCAGGGGAAGTGTGGAGTCCTCGACTTGCGACCGGTCCTCGACTTACGACCGGCCGCAGGTCTTCGACTCCAGCTCAAAAAGCCCGGCAACAGCCAGTCGCGCCTGATTAGCTAAGACGCGACTGGCTGAGCCGGGGTTACTATGCGGCCTGATTGGTTCCCTGCCTGACAGCTCCAATATAAATAGCTGTCAGGCAGGGGATGCCCTGTCTACTGCACTTCTCTTACTTTTAAAATACGTTCTTCTGTTTACTCTGTTTTGCCAAATAAACGGCAGTTATATTTTAAATCCTACCTGTCTGGACTCCCTCTGTCTGAGCTATAACACTGGCGACGAGGGTGGGATTCGAACCCACACGTGCAAAGCACAATGGATTAGCAAGGATACTGCAAAATCCCTATTCCCTCCTGATCAGCTGGGACTCGGGAGGCAGAGAATAGAGGGGGGCGTGGCCAGCCAGAGGTGGTATTTGCCGGGTTCTCCGAACTACTCAAAATTTCCGCTACCGGTTCTCCAGAACTGATCAGAACCTGCTGAATCCCACTCTGACCCTAGTCCAGCTCAGCCAGGAGACCCTATGCCATTCCAAATGGTTATCCAATCTCTTTAGAATAGACAAGAGCTGGAAGGGACCGTGGAGGTCTTTTAGTCCAGCCCACTGCTCAAGGAGGAGACCCTACACCATTCCAGACAAATGGTTGTCCAGTCTCTTCTTAAAAACCTCCACTGTTAGAGCATCCACAACTTCTGGAGGCAAGTTGTTCCACTGACTAATTGTCCTCACTGTTAGGAAGTTTCTCCTCAATTCTAGGTTGCTTCTCTCCTTGATTAGTTCCCATTCATTGTTTCTTGTCTTGTCCTCTGGTGCTTGGAAAATAAGTTGACCCCCTCTTCTTTGTGGCAGCCCCTCAAATACTGGAAGACTGCTACCATGTCTCCTCTAGTCCTTCCTGCATTCTTCTTCCTATGTTTCAGTCTCCAGGCCTTTAATCATCTTAGTTGCTCTTCTCTGCACTTTTTCCAATGTCTCAACATCATTTTTTGTAATTTGGTGACCAAAATCGAATGTAGTCTCCCAGGTGTGGTCTCATAAATTTTTTATGGTCACATGCTTGCAAGACTGGTGTCATCCTTGCATTTGCTCCATCCATAAAGGTTGACTTTTATCTTAAGGTGACATCAACAGAGTTTTGCAAATCTGAAAGTTCTACTCTCGCGAAAACTAGGGAAGAGCCTTTCTGAGAAAATTTTGTCACTTCCCCCTCTTTTATGCTTACATTTTGTTGATCAGATGCTGTCTGGGCTACAGCTTTTCCTCCCGACACAAGCTAAGCCATGATTCATTGAAACCACCGTGTTTCCAGCCATTTCAAAACCATGCTTCCAGATGGCAATTAACAATGAATTGCAAATGAAATCCAACTTTACACCAAATCGGTTAGGCCAAGGATCAGCAAACTGGAGCCGCATATGGCTCTTTCATCTCTCTGCTGTGGCTCTCTGTCACCAGTCGGCTCCACAATTGAGAGGGCTTTAGGTATTAGTCATCATTTTTAAAGCGCTCCATGGCTCGGGACCTAGCTATCTGCGGGATCGGATCCTGCCTCATACATCCTCACGGCCGATCCGCTCCCACAGAGAGGGACTTCTCCGGGTGCCGTCCACTAGGCAATGCCAGCGGGCGACGCCCAGGGGAAGGGCTCTCTCTGTGGCAGGCCCGGCCCTCTGGAACGACCTTCCCCCCGATATCAGAACAACCACGGACTTCCGCTCCTTCCGTCTAAAACTAAAAACACATCTTTTCTGCTTGGCCGTCCTAGGGTAGTCTCTTCCTTGGGGTTTTAGTTGTTTTAACTGGGAATTTTAGTATGTTACTGGGGTATTTTAGCACAGGTATATGTTTAATTTGGTTTTTAATGTGTTTGTATATTTATTGTTTTAGTTTTCCCTGTGCACCGCTCCGAGTCCCTATGGGGAGAGGAGCGGTCAACAAATTAAAATTATTATTATTATTATTATTATTTTCAGTTAGGACAGGTAGAGGGAAAAGGATGCCACTCTAGAAGGAAACTCTATGGTGGGGGAACCGGACTTCTAGTTGGCTCCAGAATTGAATAGGGGGCTTCCATTTAGGACCTTTGTGGCTCTTTGAGTGTTTAAGATTGCTGACCCCTGGGTTAGGCTCCTATCATGTTGATTATCATGTTTTTCTAATTTCATTTTTGTACATTTTTCCACCTCAGTTTATCGACTCTTCAGATTTTTAGTTTATCCAACTTTATTTCACTTCTTGTGCCTGATTTTCTGTACAGCGTTTGCTTGCTCCTTACATTGTTTAAAAATATTTACGCTATAATATTTTAAAGTCTGGTGCCTAGACTACACAAAGTACAATGCTTTAAAAATGTAGTAAATTTGTAATTTAAAAATATATGCAGAGTTGCCTGTTGTTTCAGGCATGACTTGTAAATGTCTTGTTTTTGCATTCCAAATTCTAACATGGTAAATGTTTGAAAATGAACTTACCAGATGGAATATTATGGCTATCAATTATAAGATGAGCAAATGGTGCTTTCTCTGGTTTGCTTTTCTTGGGTGAATCTGACCAAGAAGCGCCCATTGTGGCTGTTGGGGTGAAAAACAAATCATGTTAAAATCAGAAACTGAAATCTTCCTTAAGCTAAAGGTTCTTGACAAGGAAGTGACACTTACATTTCTCCAATCTTGACTGCTCTTTCCCAGCACTCAGACGCTGGACCTCCTAAAAAGGGGGAAAAACAGAAAAGCATTTAATAGAGTAAAGTGGGATTGTGGCAAAGGCTGTTGCATTCCAGGGGAGAAAAGATCTGCTTTCCAGATATTTAGCACTACAATTGTAGCAGAATTGGCAGAATCTGGAAGTGGAGTCAAAAGAGGGATTAGCCTAGAACAGGGGTCTGCAAAGTTGGCTCTTTTAAGACTGGTGGACTTCAACTCCCAGAATTCCCCAGCCAGCCTGGCCTGGCTGGCTGGGGAATTCTGGGAGTTGAAGTCCACCAGTCTTAAAAGAGCCAACTTTGCAGACCCCTGGCCTAGAATACCTACATGGCTGTAAGCAAAGTTAGTCCAACTCCTTAGAATTCCATGGACTCTTATCTAACTGACCGCAAGCACGTGTTAACCGTGAGTTTGCAAGGTTCCTGTGTTTAGGCATGAGTAGCAATACATCAGTTTAATTGAACCTCAATCAGAATAGAGCTGGAAGGGACCTTCCAGTACCATTTCAGACAAGTGACTGTCCAGTGTCTTCTTAAAACCTAAAGTGTTGGAGCATTCACAACTTCTGAAGGCAAGCTGTTCCATTGATTAATTGTCCTCATGGTTAAGAAGCTTTTCCTTAGTTCCAGGTTGCTTATCTCCTTGAATAGTTTCCATCCATTGTTTCTTGTCCTGCCCTCTGGTGCTTGGGAAAATAAAGTTGATCTCCTCCTCTTTTTGGCAACCTCTGAAATATTGGAACACTGCTATTATGTCCTCCCTGGTCCTTCTTTTCTCTAGGATGGCCAAACCCAAATCCTGCAGCCGTTCTTCATGCATTTTAGTCTCTAGGCCTTTAATCATTTTAGTTGCTCTTCTCTGCACTCTTTCCAAAGTCTCAACATCTTTTTTGTAATGTGGTGACCAAAACTGGATGCGGTATTCCAGGTGTGGCCTTACTAAGGCTTTATAAAGAGGTAGTAATACTTCACGTGATTTTGATTTCATGCCTCTGTTTATACAACCAAGGATTCTATTAGCTTTTTTCGCTGCCGCCGCACATAACTGGCTCACTCTTAAACGATCGTCCTTCATGTGTGAACCTGATCTTTGGCGCCTGACAATTCCCATAATATCGCAACACTAGTTAAACCTCTGGGAATGGAGGACCCAAACATCTGGGAAGACAAATTTGCTCACTATTTAATGGCAAAAATATTGTTGCTGAAGTCATGCCTCTGTCTTGAAATTTGAAATCCTAAGGTTTCCTCTAACTTCCCACATGGCTCCTGCAGTTATGAGCAGCTATGAGGATTAAAATGCTTTTGAGAAATACGCTGGCGGAATCACTTCCCTCGACGTGCAGCACAACCAGAAATCCATATGATTTTTCCTACCCTGAGTTGAGAAATTATCTCGTACGGAATCCAAAACTATAGTACGCAGCAGCAAATTTTGCAATAGCAGTAGAAATAGCACTTAAGACTTATATACCGCTTCACAGTAGCTTTCCAGCCCTCTCTAAGGGATTTACAGAGTCAGCCTTTTGCCCCCAACAATCTGGGTCCTCATTTGACCCATCTCAGAAGGACAGAAGGCTGAGTCAACCTTGAGCCAGTCAGGATCGAACTGCTAGCAGTCGACAGAGTCAGCCTGCAATGCCGCATTCTAACCTCGGCCTCCAGAACCTTTCTAAGAGCCTGGGGAGAACAAAAATGGCCTTCTCTCCCGCCTGGAAGCCCACCGGAGGCCGAAAACAGCCCGTTTCCTGACTTCTGATGGGCCCAGAAGGCGCGAAAATCAGCTAGCCAGCGTGCGCATGCTCGCGTGCGCGAATATGGCTCCGCGTGTCACCTGTGGTACACATGCCATAGGTTTGCCATCGCTATACCATTCCAGACATCTAAATCTAGGACGGATCCCCTCAGGATCTAGGCTCTAATTCATGAGGGATATTTCCTAGAAGACAACTTGTCAGAGAGTTCGGCCTGCCCTCCCAACCCATGAAGAGAGCCGTGAATATTTGGGGGGGGGGGGGCGGGCGAGATGAAAGGCGCCATCTGAGAGAGCCATCTTCCGAATAAACGTGGGTGTGGGAATGGGTTTTCATCCCTCGTTCGCTAGGCCTAACCCAGAGAGAACGCCGGGAACCAGTGAGGAGGTGAATACTAAGAAGAAGAAGAAGATCAAAAATCATTATCTTGCAGGAAATCGAATGTTTTCTAGCTCTGTCAGCCAGGAAGGAAACGGCAGAGAAAGCATCACCCCTTTTAACCCTTTCACCAGCAAGCCACGAAAAGTGGCCCCGCGAATCTCACAGCAGCTACAGAAATAAATGCCGGCATTTTGGCTCATGATGAAAAAACACAACCAGGGAATAAACGCCATCAAGGGCTCGCAAAATCCGTATCCTAATGAAATATATATTTATGTATGTATGTATGTATGTATGTATGTATGTATGTATGTATGTATGTATGTATGTATACACACACAGAGACACAGAGGACTGGGCTCTGGCAGACACTACTGTCAGTTTGCTCATGGGCGCACTGCAGACGCGCGCATGTGCAGTGCAATAGAAATTGTTCTGCACATGCTCAGAAGGAAAAAAGCAAGATGGCAGCAGCTACAGACAACTGGTTTGGGGGCATGCCTGGGTTGCTGCCGGTTCCAGGGACCCAGACCACCAAACCACTACTGGTTCGACTGCACCGGTCCAAACCGGTTGGAACCCAGCACTGAACAGGAATAAAACTGGAAAGGACAATCCTGCATCTACTCTCTCTTTGTTCGTCCATTTCCTCATAGGTCTAGTAGCATTTATCTTCAGTTTTGAGATGCATTCAGATTTTACTTTGGAGGTTAAGGCAGATCCAGAGGTCAAATGGGACGGCTCCTTTCCATATGCCTTTGGAGACCAAAACCTATGAAGAAGGGTTGCAGGAAAACAAGAAGAACAAGAAGAACAAGAAGAGGAGGAGGAGATGAAGAATGAGGAGGAGGAGGAGGAGGAGGAGGACGACGACGACGACAGCAACAACAAGAAGAAGAACAAGAAGAGGAGGAGGAGGAGGAAGAGATGAAGAAGGAGAAGAAGAAGGAGAAAGAGGAGGAGGAGAACAAGAAGAACAAGAAGAGGAGGAGGAGGATAAGAACAAGAACAGTAGGAGGAGGAGATGAAGAAGGAGAAGGAGAAGAAGAGGAGGAAGAGGAAGAGGAAGAGATGAAGAAGAACAACAAGAAGAACAAGAAGAACAAGAAGAGGAGGAGATGAAGAATGAGAAGGAGGAGGAGAACAACAACAACAAGAAGAACAAGATGAGGAGGAGGAGGAGAACAAGAAGAACAAGAACAGGAGGAGGAGGAGGACAAGAACAAGAACAGGAGGAGAAGGAGATGAAGAAGGAGAAGGAGAAGAAGAAGAGGAGGAGATGAAGAAGGAGGAGGAGAAGAAGAAGAGGAGATGAAGGAGAAGAAGAGGAGGAAGAGGAAGAGATGAAGAACAACAAGAAGAAGAAGAACAACAAGAAGAAGAAGAAGAAGAAGAGCAGGAGGAGGAGGACAAAGAGGAGAAGATGAAGGGAGGTAGGAAAGAAGGAAGGAAGGAAGAGAGAGAGAGAAAGAAAGAAAGAAAGAGAAAAAAAAGAAAGAGTCACAAATGGCCCTTGGTGTCCCATGCCTCCTTCACAACCTCCCTTAAGTCATCAAGGAAGCCCACGAGGCCAGACATTCATGGCCAGAGTCTATAAATAGCCCCAGAGCGCCAACGTCAAGCATCCTTAAGCAGTCAACGCAAGAGTCTCCTGAGGAGAGGCCCACCGGAGGTTCCACCGCTGAAGTGTCCGGTTGCCAAGCGCAGAGACAAGTCTAAGCCTGACCAAGCTCCCCTCAGCCGTCAGCTCCTGGGACGGCTGCCAAGGAGAATGGAAACAGGCTCCCTCGACCGACCGGCGTATCCCACAGGGGCTCCTGCCAGAGAGATGCCTGCCTTCCCTGGGACGAACGTGGCTTGCGAAAGGCCTCCTAAGATCTTGCACACAAAAAATGCCACCAAGCCAGCAGGAAAGAAAAACACCGTTGTGTCGATTCATTGGCGTGAATCGATTTGATAAGCTGGGGATTTCACTCCCATTGGCCAAGAACCGAGAAGGAAACACTGTCGGTCGGGTTTGAGTGGAAATAAGACTCCTTGACGTGAGCGGAGAACTTAAGGGTCTACCTGTGTGGCTTCTCTGTAATTGGACAAGGCCTGGTGGCTCCACAAATCCATTTAAGAACTGGCGACGAGCTTTGATCTTTGATCTTCTTCAGAGGACTCCAGAACATCTTCAATTAATGGCCTCCAAGTTCTACTGCTGCATTTAATTGCTTTTTTTCTCCTTTCTTCACCTCCTTGTCACCGAGAACTGTTTCTCCCAAATTGTTTTCCTACTTGCTGAAATTCCCTAATCACCCTGTAACGCTCCTCATTTCCATGCTATTTTTCTACATTCTGTGAAGGGAATTGTCTGTCTATCAACTACAGGTGTCAACATGGCTGAAAATGAGACCAACTGCCCATCTCACAGAAGACGACAAACCAACAGAGTTGGAAGGAACCTTGGAGGTCTTATTTATTTATTTAAATTTAGTCCGACCTCCTGTTCAAGCTGGAGACCCTATACTAGTGGCTGTCCAGTCTCTTCTTAAGAGCTAATATCACTCTATAAATACTAATACCACTCTATAAACCTTAGTAAGACTACACCTAGACTCCTGCATCCAATTTTGGTCACCCCACTATGAAAAAGGACCCCAGAAAGAGTGCAGAGAAGAGCAACCAAGAGGATTAGGGGACTGGAGGCTAAAACATATGATGAACAATTGCAGGAACTGGGTAGGTTTAGTCTAGTGAAGAGAAGGACCAGGGGAGACAGAAGAGCATCTTCCAATATTTGAGGGGCTGCCCCAGAGAGGAGGGGGTCAAGCTATTCTCCAAAGCACCTGAAGGCCAGACAGGGAATCATGGATTGAAACTGACCAAGGAGAGATTCAACCGAGAAATAAGGAGACATTTTCTGACAGTGAGAGCAATCAACCCATGGAACAGAAGTTGCCTTCAGAAGTTGGGAAAGCGTCATCCCTGGAAGCTTTCAAGAAGTTTATTCTAGTCTAGTGAAGAGAAGGACCAGGGGAGACATGATAGCAGCCTTCCAATATTTGAGGGGCTGCCACAGAGAGGAGGGGGGTCAAGCTATTCTCCAAAGCACCTGAAGGCCAAACAAGGAATAATGGATGGAAACTAATCAAGGAAAGACTCAACCTGGGAACAAGAAGTAATTTCCTGACAGTGGGAACAATCAACCCATGGAACACTGATTAGTTTCCACCCATTGCTTCTTGTCCTGTTTTCAGGTGCTTTGGAAAATAAGTTGACCCCCTTCTCTATGTGGGTAGCCCCTTAAACACTGGAAGACTGCTATCATGTCTCCCCTAGTCCTTCTTCTCTCTAGACTGGCCATGCCCAAATCCTGCCACCGTTCTTCATGCGTTTTAGTCTCCAGGCCCTTAATCATCAGTTCAATTAAACCCCCTTGCTAGGTTTGTTACTCCCAGCCAGCAATAAAAAAGGACACAAGCCAACAGATTCCTACACAAGGGTCTACTACCCTGCGAAGGCGCCCTTAGATCAAATCATAATTAGATGCAAATAGAGCTCAACAAGGAGCCATGCCTAAGAGAGCAAATGGCCTTAATGACCGTGGAGTCGATGTATCGCCTGCCCCATATTTAAACAGATTGAAACAGTAACAGGGTTGGAAGGGACCTTGGAGGTCATCTATTCTAACCCCCTGCTCACACAGGAGACCTGTACTAGGGATTCGAACCGCCGAACTGCCGACCTTTCTGATTGACAAGCTCGGTGTCTTCGCCTTGTGAATTCAGCGGCCCATGGCTGATTTTTCAGGATCTACTGAGATCCACAGTGGCCATTGTTGAAAAAGGACTAAATAAAGTTGCATAATTAGTCCGCGACTCACAACAGTAGTGACCGTTCCAAGTTATGATGGCACTGAAAACAGTGCGTTACAACCGTTTCCCCACATTTATGACCAGCGCAGGGTCCCTGTGGCCATCTGATTGGAATTCAGATGCTTGGCAACTGACTTCATATTTACGACGGTCACGCCATTCCGGGGTGACATGATCCCCTTCTGCGACCTTCTGACAAGACAAGCCAATGAGGAAGCAGCAGATTCACTTAACAACAGTGTGACGAATTTAACAGCTGCAAAGATTTCTTGAACAATCGCAAGAAATGTCGTAAAATGGAGCAAAATTTCCGGACACTGAGAACAATCAACTAAATGGAAGAGAAGTTGTGGGAGCTTCATCCCTGGAGGCTTTCAGGGATTGGACTGCTATCGGTCAGGAATGGTATAGGATCTCCTGCTTGGGCAGAGGGTTGGACTAGATGACCTCCAAGCTCCCTTCCAACTCTGTTATTCTATACCCAATGGAACGGCTTGCCTTCAGAAGTTGTGGGAGCTTCATCCCTGGAAGGTTTCAAGAAGAGACTGGACGGCCATCTCTCAGAAATGGCGCAGGGTCTCCTGCTTGGACAGGGGGTTGGACTAGATGACCTCCAAGGTCCCTTCCAACTCTGTTAATCTGTAATCTGTGGTAGTGGCGCTTTCAAGGATACTACGGAAGGCCTTCTCTTAATGACAGTACTAACACTAACAGAGCTGGAAGGGACCTTGGAGGTCTTCTAGTCCCTGTTACTTCCTGCTTGTTCTGAAGGAAGAACAGGTTTTATTATTCTCTATTGATTAGTTGAGTTCACAAGACCACACACTCGAAACGTGTTCCGATGGGAGGCTTCTGTACGATGCGGAAGCGGTCTAAGGTAACCCTGAAACTTCCACCAGCTTCCAACCCGGAGTAGACTGACCTTTTGCATTACTCTCTGGAATGCCTGCTTCATCCTTCGACACGATTCAGACAACAGCTTTGTCTCTTGGTTAGCCAAGGTGGCTTCTGGCAGATCCACATTCCCTTGAAGTCTCAGGAACGACCGTAAACAGCTGGTATCCTCTTCAGAAATTCGGTGTGGGTCCATCTGGAACAAATTGTTCAAAAAGAGTCAATGATAACCCTGTTTCCCCGAAAATAAGACCTCCCCGGATAATAAGCCCAATTGGCCAAGCTCTTATTTCGGGGGTCAAAAGGAAATAAGACCTTGTCTTATTTTGGGGGAAACATGGTACTTGTTGAACCCCAAAGATGTAGAGCGACACTAGCCCAGGAAAAAGAAAACAAACTCCAAATTTTTCTTTCAGAGTTACATTAAGTATGAATAGATGTACAAGAAGCAGAACTGAGGGTGGAGTTAAAAGAGAACCCAGTTTAGAATCTCTACGTAGCCACAAGCGGTCTAAGTCTAGCCCCCAGCTTGAGAACTATTGCTCTTATTTATTCCAACCAGGTGTTAATCATTAGTGGAGAAGATTCCTGTCCATAGGCTCAGGGGTGAAATGCTACTGGTTCGGACCAGTTCGCCCAAACCGATAGTAAAAATGCTACCGGTTCATCCAAACCAGTAGTAAAAAAAAAAAAATGCTACCGGTTCAGGTGAACTGGTTTATCTGGCGATGAGCTGTGACACATGATTTAGATTAGCTATGATTTCTTGATTTCTAGCTAATCTAAATCACGTGGCACAGTGGATTCCCCCCCTCTGTGAGTGTTCACTTACCTTTGCAGGTGCGCTCAGAAGTAGGCTCCACCCACCCACCTGCATGTCATCACGTCTGGTTTTTATGCTCTCCACATGCACGGAGGTGACGTACGGACTCGCGCAAGCATGCACTCGAACTGGTAGCAAAGTTAAGTTGATTTCACCCCTGCATAGACTGTTTAGCAATAAATCATAATTGGACCTTCCCGTGTGACCTGGTTTTCCCTCCTCAATAATAGGTCTATGAGTAACTACTAACTGTATTCGATCCAAATTTGTCTCTTTCAAACCTTCTAAAGAAAGACAAACCTTGGAACTGATTTGGACCAGAACTATATTTCTAACGGGTCAATGGTTCCAGATAACTAGGACTAGAAAAACTATGGAACCCTCCTGCATGAAATTATCTAATGGGTTTCCTTTGCATTCTCTAGGGAGGCAAGATTCAACTACACCATATAAATTTGATTTTGCTGGTTGATCTCTGGTAAGATTTGGGTCAGAAGTAAGGATGGTGCTGAGTTTTAGGTAGGTGGCTTTGTTGACTGACTGGTTGTATTTATAGGCTCTCAGAGAGGGAGGGGAGGAAAAGGGGAGGGGGAGAGAGAGAGGAAGGAAGGAAGGAAGGAAGGAAGGAAGGGAAGAGGGACAGAGAGGAAGGAAGGAAAGAAGGAGAGAGAGCGAGAAGAGAAGAAGGAACTAGAGGCATGAAAGGGAGGAGATAACAGAAGAAGGAAGTTACATGAAAGAAAGGAAGAAGGTAGGAAAGGAGTGAAGAAGATGCATGAAAGGGAGGGAGGACATAAAGAACAGAGAACAGGAGAAAGAAGATATATGGATGGGAGTAAGGGAGGGAGGAAGAAGGAGAGAGAGGGAGGGAAGGAGGAAGATCATCCCCATTTTTGAGCTTACGTGATAGGAGAATGATACAGAGGATGAGAAAGAAAAAGGAATAAGTGGTGAAGAGACAGAAGAACAGAGTTGGAAGGGACCTTGGAGGTCTTCTAGTCCAACCCCCTGCTCTAGGAGGAAACCCTATGAGATTTCTGTCAAGCGGCTTCCAGTCTCTTCTTAAAAACCTCCAGTGATGGAGCACCACAACTGCTGGAGGCAACTTCTATTCCACTGGTTAATTGTCCTCACTGTCAGGAAGTTTCTCCTTAATCCCAGGTTGCTTCTCTCCTTGATTAGTTTCCATCCATTGTTCCTTGACTTGCCTTCTGATGCTTTGGAGAATGTTGACCCCCTCTTCTTTGTGGCACCACTGATTCCTTTTTCTTTCTCATCCTCTGTATCATTCTCAAATATTGGAAGATTCCTATCCTGTCCCCCACTTAGTCCTCCTTTTCATAGTCTCTGCTGATCAGGAGATCGTTCTCCAGTGACATAAGTTTCTTCCCTCCAGAACGTAAGTGATCACAATCCCATTTTCAATCCAAGACTTTTATTACGTGGCTGCTTCTTGCAGAGTTAATGTTCTCAGGCAGGTGGGTTACGTGATGCCTATTTAAGCCATATTATGGGTCGCCCTGCTGTCGAAGAAGCCTGGGAGATGATTTTGGAAACCTAGATAGACTAAATTGTATAAACTGTCCCCATGAAATTGCAGAAAACTCAAAGGAAACTGGAAAGACGCTGGGAAGATTATCCAAGATTTTGAAAGAAAAAGGACAGAATGTGGCTGGAGTGTTGTTGTTTTTAAGCCCAGCAAGGAATATCTGGCTTGTTCACATGCAGTGAACACACAGCTTTCCAAGAAGTGAGACAGCTGCGGTAAAAAAAAAAACCCAAGGCCACAAAATGTCTTGGATTTTGTCTAGACGCTTTATCGGTGAACTTGAATCCAGCGGAAAGTTCAAAATCCCAAACGGAAGAAGAGCTTCATTTGCCAGATGGGATGGGATGGATATGCGGAAGATGGCAGTCCAGACTCTTCTGGAAAGCCTCCAGGGATGAAGCTCCCACAACTTCTGAAGGCAACTTCTGTTCCATGGGTGGATTGCTCTCACTGTCAGCAAATTCCTCCTTATTTCCAGGTTGAATCTCTCCTTGGTCAGTTTCCATCCATTGTTCCTTGTCTGGCCTTCAGGTGCCTTGGAGCATAGCTTGACCCCTTCCTCTTCTTTGTACCTAGCTCTTCAAATATTGGAAGACTTCTATCCTGTCTTCCCTGGTCCTTCTCTTCCCTAGACTAGCCAGGCCCAGTTCCTGCAACCGTTCTTCGTATGTTTGAGCCTCCAGTCCCCTCATCATCCTGCTTGCTCTTCTCTGCCCTCTTTCTACAGTCTCCACATCTTTTTTTTATAGTGTGGTGACCAAAACTGCATACAGGATTCTAGGTGTGGCCTTATCCTGTTTCCCCAAATATCAGACCCAACCGGAAAAGAAGACCTAGCCCTGAGTCCGCTTGGAGAAGGGCGGGGTATAAATTGAATAAATATAAATATAATATATTTTTCAGGATGCTCGTAATATAAGCCCTAAAAACCCTCCTCAAAATAAGCCCCAGTTAAGATTCTCAGCCAGATGGATGCATTTAGCACCGTATTTCTCCCCCCCCCTAAAATAAGACCTCACCAGAAAACAAGGCCTAATGCAGGGATGGTGAGCCTTTTTCACCTCAGGTGCCAGAAGCCCATGCGAGTGCGTTATTGCATGCGCATGCATGCCCCCCCCCATAATTTAATACCCCCACTGCACCATGCCCCCTGGGCATACATGCATGACCTCTCCCCGCTGCCCTGCGCATGCGTGCACGGCTTTCTTGAAGCCTGGGCAGGGCGGAAACAACCTCCCCCGCCCCCCGGAAACGGCCTCTTTTCCAACTTCCAGATTCCCCATTGGGCTGTTTTTCTCTTTCCGGAGGCTTCCGGAAGCTTCCAGAAGGAGAAAAACAGTCTAACGTGCAAACCGGAAGTCCATTGTCGAACTTCCGGTTTGCGTGTTGGATGGTATTTCACTCTCTGGAGGGTGAAAAACAGCTGAAAATCAGCTGGCTAGCATGCGCATGCACACTGGAGCTGACAGGGCAACGCCTCCCGTGCCTTCAGAAATGACTCCGCGTGCCACCTAATGCATCTTTTGGAGCCAAAAATGAATCTAAGACCCAGTCTTCTTTTCGGGGAAATACGGCACTAAGGCAAGAATCAAAGCGAGGACCATGCAAGCCATGTTCAGCCTCCCATTCCCTCTTCCCTCTAGGTGATGCATGCGCGCCAAGCATGCTTTATTTGGGCAATGGTGCCCTGCACATAGTCTCCTCCCCTTTGATGATCACCACAAGTTGACTTCAACTCCGGGAGCCGCGCTTTGTCTTTGCTTCTTACTCTCACCGGGGAAAGTAGAAAGATGCGACCACATCCATTTATCAACCAGATTCTGAGCCTTCTTTTGTTTTTCAGTTCCTTGTTTTTGACCAAATGGGGCACCCACCACGTCTGTACAAAACAGCCCTGCCAGAAATACACAGAACGGAACTATGCTGGCTTTTTGCTGCCTAGCAAAGAAAAGAAGAAGAAAAAGAAGAAGAAGAAGAAGGAGAAGGAGAAGGAGAAGGAGAAGGAGAAGGAGAAGGAGAAGGAGAAGGAGAAGGAGAAGGAGAAGGAGAAGGAGAAGGAGAAGAAGAAGAAGAAGAAGAAGAAGAAGAAGAAGAAGAAGAAGAAGAAGGAGAAGGAGAAGGAGAAGGAGAAGGAGAAGGAGAAGGAGAAGGAGAAGGAGAAGGAGAAGGAGAAGAAGAAGAAGAAGAAGAAGAAGAAGAAGAAAACCATCCACTTCATAATGCCAAATGAAGTAAACAAAAGATGATTGTATAATTGTGTAAAGGTCTGCTGCTTGAGCAGGGGGTTGGACTAGAAGACCTCCAAGGTCCCTTCCAGCTCTGTGGTTCCCACAATTGTGTAAGGGTCTCCTGCTTTGGGGGGGGGGGTTGAATTAGATGACCTCCAAGGTCCCTTCTAACTCTGTTAATCTGTTTTTTAAAATCCTCTTCTTTAGGGGGGAAATGCAACTTGAAGAGCACTTTAAAATTACATTTTTAAAAAATGCAGTCATTTAAAATCAACAATAGACACCTTTGTAAAATCTTTACATGTGTATCATTTATCATGCCGGGAGGGAAAATCCTAATCAGTATAACAGAATGACAAAATAACAGTGCTGCAAGGGACCTTGGAGGTCTTCTAGTCCAACCCTTTTGCTCAAGCAGGGGTCCCTTACTCAATTATAGAATCTCAGAGCTGAAAGGGACCTTGGAGGTCTTCTAGTCCAACCCTTTTGCTCAAACAGGAGACCCTTACACAATTATAGAATCTCAGAGCTGGAAGGGACCTTGGAGGTCTTCTAGTCCAACCCTTTTGCTCAAACAGAAGACCCTTACACAATTATAGAATCTCAGAGCTGAAAGGGACCTTAGAGGTCTTCTAGTCCCACCCCTGTTCAAGCAGGAGACCCTTACACAATTATAGAATCTCAGAGCTTGAAGGCACAATGGAGGTCTTCTAGTCCAACCTCCTTGCTCAAGCAGGAGATCCTTTACCAACTCAAACGGTGTTCCAATCTTTTCATTCTATCTGCCACATTCACACACGCAACGCACCAACGCTGGCCCAACCAAGAAACTCTTTATTTTCTTTCTCCAAAAAAAATAAATAAATCTGAAAAAGAGAAACCTAATCTCAGAAGGGCTTTCTGCAGGAGGGGAAGGGAGAGAGAAAAAAATACAACCCAGCAAGCATTAACTTTCAACTTCCTTTTTACGGTTTTTTTTTTTGTTTGAAAGACAAGCTAAAAAGACGCGGAAAGCATCGCAACCAACTGCAACGGGGCAATCTCCAAGGAGAGGGGGAAAATGCGAGGCTTTTTCATAACCCCAAATCTTAAACCGCAATGGGGGTCCCTCCACCCAACCCCTGACCCCCAATCCTCTCCCCCTAGCACAGGGGTCTGCAAAGTCAGCTCTTTTAAGACTGGTGGACTTCAACTCCCAGAATTCCCCAGCCAGCCTAACTATTCTGATTGAGGTTCAATTAAACTGATGTATTGATACTCATGCCTAAACACAGGAACCTTGCAAACTCACGGTTAACACGTGCTTGCGGTCAGTTAGATAAGAGTCCATGGAATTCTAAGGAATTGGACTAACTTTGCTTATAGCCATGTAGGTATTCTAGGCCAGGGTTCTGCAAAGTTGGCTCTTTTAAGACTGATGGACTTCAACTCCCAGAATTCCCCAGCCAGCCTGGCCTGGCTGGCTGGGGAATTCTGGGAGTTGAAGTCCACCAGTCTTAAAAGAGCCGACTTTGCAGACCCCTGCCCTAGCATTTCCAACCTAGTGTATCTTGTATGTTGCGTTGCCCACAATAAACGGCTCTAAGTTTGCTAGGACTGGGGTGGGTGGGGGGCTCTTTTCCCCAACAGGAGGGATGGAGGGATTTCTGGAATTCCTGGCACACAGAAGAGAAACTTTATTTATCTTTGGCCAAACTTTGGGGGGAAGGAGGGGGAAAAAATCTTTGAAGAGACGCCAGTCCTAACAAGTGAGCGATTTCCCCAAGCGAGGGTCTTTTGCTCTTCGGTAAATAAACCCCAACGTGGACCCCAAGGATAAATTTGTCCATTGTGTGTGTGGGGGGGGGGGCGGGGTGGTGGTGACCAAGGCTGCATTTATGCAGCCGTGAATATAGGAAGCCTGAGAAAATGGGCTTCCAGCCGCTTGGGGAGCAGCGTGTGAAGAGCTAACTAACAGGCATCTTTAACCACACTGGGGAAGCCTGTTGGGAGTCAGCGAATATAACCCTTGGCTTGGCAGCCCTGACCAGAATTGGGATCTTGTCTGGGGAGGGGGAGGAGAATGACCCCCCCCCACTCTTTAAAAATCCCAGGGAGATGTGGCTTCACTTCTCAGAACACCCACCGTCTTTGGCCTGCCCTCCAGGAGGGGAGTTTAACATGGATGGTTTCACAATCAGCTCTTCTCGCCTCCCTAAACACCCGCCGGATCCTTCAAATTCTCTTTATCGGGACGTTGTCCTTAAAATCCGCTCCTTCCGGTTGCTTCGGGCAAACCAAACAAGGCTAAACTGTTCTAATCGAGACATAAAACTGATCTGCCTTAAAGAGAGAGAGAGAGAGAGAGAGAGAGAGAGAGAGAGAGAGAGAGAGAGAGAGAGAGAGAGAGAGAGAGAGAGAGAGAGATGGAGGGAAGGAGGGAGGGAGGGAGGGAGGGAGGGATTGGGGGAGAGGAAGAGGGAGGGAAGGGGTAAAGAGAGAGGGAGAGAGGGAGAGGGAGGGGATGGAGCGAGAAGAAGGGAAAGAGGGAGAGGAGGAGGAAGGGAGTGGGAGAGAGGGTGGAAAAGGGAAGGAGAGAAAGGGAGAGGGAGGGAGAAGGAGATGGAGAGAGAGGAGGGGAAAGAGGGAGAGGGGAGGGAGGGAGGGAATAGAGGGAGAAGGAGAGGGAGAGAGGGTGGAAGAGGGAAGGAGGGAGGGTGGAAGAGGGAGGGAGGGAGAAGGAGATGGAGAGAGAAAGAGGAAGGGAAAGAGGGAGGGAGAGGGAGGGGCAGGGAGAGGGAGTGGGAAGGAGGGTGTAGAAGAGGAAGGGAGGGAGGAAAAGAAGGAGAAGGAGGAAGGGGGATAGAGAGGGAAAGAGAGGGAAAAGGAGAGAGAGGGAAAGGGAAAGAGGGAGGGGAGAGGGAGGGAGGGAGGGAAGGAGAGGGAGAAGGAGAGAGCATGAGGGCCAGGGAGGAAGACACAAGACTTTCACCTTCTTGGTGGAAACGTGCTCACTTTCACTTTGATTTGAAACCGAGGAGCAAATATTCACACCTCACAACTGGACGCAACTGGTCAATAGCAACCCTCAACTACCCAAGATCACCCCAAAAGAAACCCCCCCCTCCCATTGTTCGGCTGCTCCCCTCAGTGCCTTAAGCAAGAGTGCCCATTTCACTGCACCCCACCCGAAGTGCAACTTTTCTAATGTCTTCCTAACTCGAGGGGGGGTGGGGGTGGGGAGGACGCCCCGCTTATTAAACTTAGCCGGCTCTGACACTTTCTGCCACGGGGGGGGGGGGGGGGGGGCAGCCCCTCAAGATCAGGTTGGCCTCCGAAAGAAAGAAGACGAGGGGAAGGCTCCATGCTGCACCAACGTTGCCAACTAGTAGTAACTCTCCTTCACCTGTCCATTGGTCCCTGGCTGGTCTAACCCTAACCCTAACCCTGGCTGCTCTCTAACATGCACACACGCACCCCTGTCCTTGCACACACACACTCCAATTGTTCCCCGAGGCTTTGCACCCCTAGGGAAGCTTGCCTTTGCTCAGGAGTTAGGACCAGGTGAGGAATCCTGAAGGATTCAGGAGCCAAGGACCGCCACCTGGCCCAACTGGGGAGTCACCAGCCTGGCCCCAGCAGATGCAAACTCTGCAAGTGAGGAAAAAGAACTTTGCTCGAAGGACACAACCTCTGCAAAGAAGAAGACTTTGAGAAACAGAAGCAAACTCCTCAAGGAAGAAAAAAGAAATCTTCAAGCCAAGAAGAGAACCTTGCAAAGCTAATCAAGGAGAGAAGCAACTTAGAACTGAGGAGGAATTTCCTGACAGTGAGAACAATGAGTCAGTGGAACAGAAGTTGTGAAGGCCCCAACACTGCAAGTCTTTAAGATGATGTTGGATAGCCATTTGTCTGGAACGGTATAGGACTTTCTGTCTAGATCTCCAAGGTCCCTTCCAACTATTCTATTCTATTCTATTCCACTCCACTCCACTCCATTTCTATTCATTCTTGTTCTGTTCTGTTCTATTCTACTCTACTTCTATTCCTTATTGTTCTGTTCTCTTCTGTGGCTCTACTCTACTCTACTCTACTCTACTTCTATTCATTATTGTTCTGTTCTGTGGATCTATTCTACTCTACTCTACTCTACTCTACTTCTATTCCTTATTGTTCTGTTCTCTTCTGTGGCTCTACTCTACTCTACTCTACTCTACTTCTATTCATTATTGTTCTGTTCTCTTCTGTGGCTCTACTCTACACTACTCTACTTCTATTCATTATTGTTCTGTTCTGTGGATCTATTCTACTCTACTGTACTCTACTCTACTTCTATTCATTATTGTTCTGTTCTGTTGTTCTGCTCTACTCTATTTCTAGTCGGATAGATGCGAAATCTGCAAGGAAACCCCTTGGCGGAAACAGGCGCCAAACTCCCCAAGCCAAGCCAAGCCCTTTGCACAACAGACCCCACAACCTGCAAGGAAAGGAGAGGAACTTGGCGAAACGGACGCGAAACACCCAAGCGCCAAGCCAAGGACTTGGCGAAACGGAGGCGACGTTTGCCAACCGACGGACGGGCGACCTCGCCTTCCTTTTGCCCCCCGGTTGCAACAGATCTAGGGGGGGGGGGAGATCCTGAGAGACCCCCTCGAGGGGAAGGCGACCCCCTCCGAGCCCCCCCTCCCTCCCTCCCTGCCTCCCTCCCTGCTCACCTGCGCCTTGAAGTAGAGGAAGAGCGCCAGGCTGCAGATGACCTGGCCGAGCCCCAGCAGGACCAGGGCGGCCAGGAGGGCTCGGGAGGCGGCCGGGGAGGCGGCCGCGGGGGCGGCGGAGGGGAGCCCGGGCGGCTGCAGCGAGGCCGAGGGGGGAGGGCCGCCCTCGGGCTCCTCGGCGCCCCGCAGGTACTTGGAGTAGTCTCGGCTGGCGCGCCGCATCTCCGAGCGCTCCCGCCGACCTCCGGCGCTGCCCAGGCTGAGCGGACGCTGCGCCCCGGGCGGCCCTTTATCAGCTCGGGCCCCGGCCCCCCGTCCGTCCCCCACCCACCCCCGGGCCACTCCTCCTTCCCCCGGCGCCGCCCCAGGGGCTGCCCGGCTCCGGAGCGCTGGGCTGGGCTGAGCCGCGGAGAGAGAGAGAGAGAGAGAGGCGGCTCCGGGCGCCCTTGGCATCACGGGGAGAAAAAGGTCGCCTCCCAGGATGGACTTCATGAAATGTCTAGAAGGGATCAAAGCGAAGAATTAGGGGGGGGGGGGAGAATTAGGAAGAAGGGGAAAAGATACAGAAGGGAAAGGAGGGAGGGGGAGAAGGAAGGAAGGAAGGAAGGAAGGAAGGAAGGAAGGAAGGAAGGAAGGAAGGAAGGAAGGAAGGAAGGAAGGTCACCATTGAGAGAGAGAAAGTTATAGAAGAAAGAATGAAAGAAAGATCAGAAAGAGAAAGAAAGAATGGAAGGAAGGAAGGAAGGAAGGAAGGAAGGAAGGAAGGAAGGAAGGAAGGAAGGAAGGAAGGAAGGAAGGAAGGTTACCATTGAAAGAGAAAAAGTTACGGAAGAAAGTCAAAGAGAACAAAAGAAAGATCAGAAAGAGAAAGAAAGAATGGAAGGAAGGAAGGTCACCATTGAGAGAGAGAAAGTTACAGAAGAAGGAATGAAAGAAAGATCAGAAAAAGAAAGAAAGAATGGAAGGAAGGAAGGAAGGTTACCATTGAAAGAGAGAAAGTTACGGAAGAAAGTCAAAGAGAACAAAAGAAAGATCAGAAAGAGAAAGAAAGAATGGAAGGAAGGAAGGTCACCATTGAGAGAGAGAAAGTTACAGAAGAAGGAATGAAAGAAAGATCAGAAAAAGAAAGAAAGAATGGAAGGAAGGAAGGAAGGTTACCATTGAAAGAGAGAAAGTTACGGAAGAAAGTCAAAGAGAACAAAAGAAAGATCAGAAAGAGAAAGAAAGAATGGAAGGAAGGAAGGTCACCATTGAGAGAGAGAAAGTTACAGAAGAAGGAATGAAAGAAAGATCAGAAAGAAAAAGAAAGAATGGAAGGAAGGAGGGAGGGAGGGAAGGAAGGAAGGAAGGAAGGAAGGAAGGAAGGAAGGAAGGAAGGAAGGAAGGAAGGAAGATCACCATTGAGAGAAAGTTACAAAAGAAAATCAAAAAGAAAAAGAAAGAAGGAAAATAGGAGAGGACGAGAATGGAGGTGATAACAGGGGAAAAGAAGGAAGCTACATGAAAGAAAGGAAGAAGGTAGGAAAGAACAGGAGTGGAGGAGAAGGAAGGAGATGCATGAAAGGGGGGAGGGGATAAAGAACAAGAGAAGGAGGATGGATGGAAGGAGGGAAGAAAGGGACTTCCAACTTTATCCAATACAGTTACAAATATAAAATGCCTTCTGATCTAAAATTCAATAATGCCCAACATTTCTATAACCATAAACATTTCTACTCCTCCAATCCCAAAATTAATGTAGCATTTCTTTCAGTTTCTAGCCAAAGGTAGTTTCCCCTTGACCCAACACTAGGCAGAATCTTTTCTTCAATCAAGTTAGTTCAGTTCACCATCTCAAGGTGATTCCACACAGAGCAAACAAAGGGCACCATCACCATGTGCTTTACTACTTAACTGTTTTTACTGTAACAGGAAACAAAAACTTCTGCATAGACCAAAAGAGTATAGAGTATATATCATAGATCCAACCTTGTAAATATTGCCATCTACTGACTTGAATACAACTGTAGTTGTTGCATAGAAATATATTCCAACAATGACTTCCAACAAAAACAACATTTGGAAATTAAGAGCAGTAGTAGTATCTCCCCATCAATTTTTGAGGATGATAATGAGATCTGTGATTTGACTTTTTTTTTTAAATTTGGATGTTACATCCACGGAGTCCCTGGAGCTGGACAGGATAGAAGGGGTAGTAAATAAATTACATTTTTAAAATAAATAAATAAAATCACACACAAAGAGAAACCCAGAATCACAGCAGAAATGTGCAAGATGCAACAAATTGATTTTTGCAAATCCTTTTCTCTAGGACAAAACTTCGGTACGCTGAACATAGGTAAAAATCACCCTCAAGAGGTTTGGGAAGAAATAAGAGACACTCTAAAACCTGAAGCTTACAGAAACATAAAACTATTTCGTGTTTCAAAGCGAAATAGATCTAAGTGACTTTCAGAGCAAAAAAACCAAAAAAAACCAGATAATCCGAAAAACAGAAATTTCACAGTGTTGCAAAGGCATTTATTCTGTCAAAAATAATTGAATGGCGCTACCTTCAGCCTAAATGCATTTTCTATGGGTGTTTTTCTTTTTCTTTTTTCAATAGATATTCTGCTGCCTTGGAAACTCTCAGGACTTGGAATAAAAGAATTATTTTATTTTTATTTTTTTAGAGGCGAAAACCCAACCTTTTACTTTTATTGGCAATTTTAAAACGTACTAGAAGAAACACAAACAATAAATAGAACGTTGAAATAGAAGCTTGGCGTTTCCACCCAACAGGGCAACATCAGTAGTGTCAATTCTTTTTTTAAAAAAAACTTTTACGAGGTTTGTTACGATCTTAAAACCAAGCTAATTTTTCAGGTTTACGGGGCTCCTTGGTGGAAATTAACGAACGCTGTTCGCCTTATGTGGGAAATGGTTGGTTCAATGAATTTAAAGTTATGCTATTCCTCATCTTTTGGTCATTCCCCTTTGTAGCTGCAATGATTACGCTACTTATTGATATACAGGGTTTAAACCTCTACTTTGCTAATCCTGAGTGACATACAGTTGGCAGATAGATAGACACGGTAAGGAGTGAGCTGCCAAGGGACCCATTCACAGATTTGCAAAAAAGGATGTTTTAAATAAGCACCGTTTATTTCTTCCTCTCCCTATACTATGGATGGCACAGCAACAAAACAACAGGACAGAATAACAGAGTTGGAAGGGATCCTTAGAGGTCTTCTAGTCCAACTAGAAGTCCATCCCTGTGGCCGATTCGCTCCCACAGAGAGGGGCTTCTCCGGGTGCCGTCCACTAGGCTATGCCAGCGGGCGGCGCCCAGGGGAAGGGCCTTCTCTGTGGCGGGCCCGACCCTCTGGAACGACCTTCCCCCCGAAATTAGAACAACTACGGACCTCCGCTCCTTCCGTCAAAAATTAAAAACGCACTTTTTCTGCTTGGCCGGCCTAGGTTAGTCATCTGTTTATTGTTTTAAACGGGTTTTTAAGGGGTTTAGTTTTTAGTATTTTGGGTTTTTAGCGCAGGGATAAATTGTTTAATCTGATTTTATATATATTTATGATGTATTTATGTTTGTATGTTTTAATTCCCCTGTGCACCGCTCCGAGTCCCTTCGGGGAGAGGTCTATAAATTAAATTATTATTATTATTATTATTATTATTATTATTATTATTATTATTATTATTATTATTATTATTATTATTATTATTATTATTATTATTATTATTATTAACTCCTTGCTTAGGCAGAAAATTCTACACCACTTCAGACAAATGGCTGTCCAACATCTTCTTAAAAACTTCCAGTGTTGGAGCATTCACAACTTCTGGAGGCAAGCTGTTCCACTGATTCTAACTATCAGGGAATTCCTCCTTAGTTCTAGGTTGCTTCTTTCCTTGATTAGTTTCCACCCATTGCTTCTTGTCCTGCCCTCAGATGATTCAGAGAATAGCTTGACTCCCTCTTCTTTGTGGCAACCCCTGAGATATTGGAAGACTGCTATCACGTCTCCCCTGGTCCTTCTCTTCATAGTATCTGCTTATCAGGAGCTTTTACTCCAGTCTTTCAACTGATTAATTGTTCTAGCTGTCAGGCAATTTCTCCTTAGTTCCTAGTTGGTTCTTTCCTTGATTAGTTCCCACCCATTGTTAATTGTCTTGCCTTCAGGTGCTTTGGAGAATAGGAGTTGGAAGGGACCTTAGAGGTCTTCTAGTCCAACTCCCTGTTCAAGCAGGAGACCCTCTACCATTTTAGGCAAATGCTTGACCAATCTCAACTTGCCTCCAACTTCTGGAGGCAAGTTGTTCCACTAACTAATTGTTCTGACTGTCAGGAAATTTCTCCTCAGTTCTAAGTTGCTTCTCTCCTTGATTAGTTTCCACCCATTGCTTCTTGTTCTGCTCTCAGGTGCTTTGGAGAATAGCCTGACTCCCTCCTCTTTGTGGCAGCCCCTCAAATATTGGGACCATTACTATCATGTCTACCCTGGTCTTTCTACCTACCTACCTACCTACCTACCTACCTACCTACCTACCTACCTGTATCTATTTGTCTGTCTGTCCATCCATCCGCCTGCCTGCCTGCCTGCCTGAGATATTGGACTACTGCTATCATGTCTCCCCTGGTCCTTCTTTTCATAAGATTAGACCTACCCAATTCCCACAACCGTTCTTTGTATGTTTGAGCCTCCAGTCCATTAATCCTCTCTGTTGCTCTTCTCTGCACTCTTTCCAGAGCCTCAATTCCACATTGCAGTCACTTTTTTTTTTGCAAAATAAAAAGCCACTAAAGAAAAACAAAACCGGGTTTTTTTTTTAAACAGCCAGATTTTCATCCTCTTTGGTAGTCAAGGAAAGACACTTCCAGGTTGGGTTACAAACCAGTAACCACAAAAGAAAACTCAAACAAAAAAAAGTGCCATGCTTTTGACAAGGGGGAAAGGCTGGCTATGATGTGTAGGAAAAGTCCACTCTTCCCCACAGGGCATTCAGTACAACTCCCAATGAGAGAAGCAAACTTCAGGTTGTTCTCCAGTTGTGTAATCCAGGGGTCCCCAACCTTTGCAACTTTAAGTCTGAAGGACTTCAGCTCCCAGAATTCTCCAGCCAGCAAAGCTGGCTGGAGAAGTCTGGGAGCTGAAGTCCTTCAGACTTAAAGTTGCAAAGGTTGGGGACCCCTGGTGTAAACTCACAGTGTGTTCTACCCTCGGCTATCGTTTTTTGACATCTTACATGATTTGCAAAAACAAAGCGAAGGGAACTCTTTGTCTCTTCTCTGTTAGATGACTGGAAATGCTCTCAGCAAAATCAGCCAAATGAGTAAGGAATATAATTTTCCTGGCTGACCGATTCTCCAAAGCACCAGGGGCAAGGGTGAAATCCAGCCGGTTCTGACAGGTTCTGGAGAACCATAGTGGAAATTCTGGGTAGTTCGGAGAACCAGCAAATGCCACCTCTGGCTGGCCGCGCCCCCATCTATTCTCTGCTTCCTGAGTCCCAGCTGATCGGGAGGAAATGGAGATTTTGCAGCATCCTTCTCCTGCCATGTCCACCAAGCCACGCCCACAGAACTGGTAGTAAAATATTTGAATTTCACCACTGAACCATGACCTGGAGGGTGGAGGATCTCTACAGACTGTGTGCCAGCAGGTTGCATCTCTCCTTGATCGGTTTCCCTCCATGGCTCCTTGTCCTGACATATTCGTGCTCCCTTAGATACCACAATTCTTTTCTTTATCTGCTCTTTGGGATGAAGAGGAATGGAGTCGTGTTTCGCCACCCACTGCTATTATGATCAACCCTACAGGAATGAAAATTAAAACGAAACCAGGTCACCCAAACAATACGAAGATGTGGGACTGACTCATAAAGATGTGTTTGGGTTATAGAAAACATTGAGATATAAAGTTGGCCGGTCAAACGTTAGGAAACTACCTGTGACCAACGGAACAGGAATGGAGGAAAGCCAGCGGTGTCAATCAAAGTCTGGATAGAACTTGACCGGATGTGATTTTTCATCCCTTCATCCGATGATTAATGCCAAGGTAAATAGATTTTTAATTGGTATCATTTTTCAAAAGACTGTCTGTCTGCAGGAAGGCAAAATTGAGCGCAGGCACAAATTGAACATGACTGAATCATGGTCAAAGGAGGTCATCCGGTCATCAGGACAATGCTTAGCAATGCCTTCTTCAAGTCCTTAAAGATATGACACGGGACTCAACTGGACATACTTCAGAGGCAGCCCTGGAACCTCTCTTCCCTTACCGCAAACATCACAAACATTTCAGGAGCGGTAGAATGCTGCTTCCAAGGACTGCAAGAGGGCGTCACACAGCACCCAGAGACTATCGTACGAGGATAAATCATGCACTGGAAAGATCGCTTGGAGGTGGGAGATACTGCCAGTGTAATCTACCGGATCACCTGCATGGATTGCTCCTGGGATTATGTAGGACAGATGTGGAGGAAGCCAATCACCAGATTGAAAGAACGTAAGCGAGTGGTCAGATGAGGGAGACCTGAACTTGTTGGTACCTCACTTTGCAATGAACAAGGACATACATTCAATTTCCCAGCTACTAAGATTGTTGGGCGAGCAGGTACAAAAACAGCCAGTGAAATAATTGAAGCGTGGGAAATGAGGCCCTTGTCAGTCAACAGGAGTGCTGATTTACCACCAGCCGATCAGGTACTTCGGAGCTGAGGACTTGGCAGCACAAGGACACAACAGCCAATGACTTTTTTTAAACAAAAAAAAGTTTTATTGAATAAACATTAAAAACATTGGACGTAGAACGACCTTTCTAGTTTTATCATTTCCATATATATTTTAACATAACATACAGTTTCTGCTTGTCGTACATAGCTACATTAATTTTATTAACACATCCCTTATCCTCCTTTATATAGTTATGTCTGTATTATCCAGTTCCAATTTTACAATCCTCAAAATATTCTGTTCCGACTCCTTTTCCTCATTTCCAACCATTGCTACATTTTGTTCCAAATTTCATAATATTCTGTCTCGTCTCCATTTTTGATTTCTAGTGTCAGTCTGTCCATTTCTGCACAGATGAAAGTTGTCTTTATTACCTCTTCTTCGGTCGAGGCATCTCGTTTTCCCAATTTTGTGCATATACATATTTAATGCTGCGGTTATCATGTGCAGCATTAAATATGTTACTCCTTTACTATATTTTTCTTTTATTATTCCTAATAGGAATAGTTCTGGTTTTAAATCTATCTTTTGCTCTGATACAGGAGCGTCCAAACTTGGCATCTTTAAGACTTGTGGACTTCAACTCCCAGAATTCCCCAGCCAGGCTGTCTGGGGAATTCTGGGAGCTGACGTCCACAAGTCTTAAAGATGCCAAGTTTGGACACCTCTGCTTTAACATCTCTTCCAACCCATGTCGTTATCTGACGCCAAAAATCCTTGGCTGTTGTACATAACTTCCACATATGATGAAAAGATCCTAAAGCCAAGTTACATTTCCAACACTGTGGGGACTGATCCTTATTCATTTTTGCTAACCTCGTAGGAGGAAGATGCCACCTGTAAAACATTTTGTACAAGTTTTCTTTATACGAAGTGGCTAGTCTTGGTTTTCCATTTCTCTCCCGTGCATCTTTGCCATTTGTCCAGTTCGATGTTATAACCAAAGTTCTTGGTTACCATAGTTTGCTTCTTCTGCCATAAGCGCCAATGGCTTAATAGCCAGCCACCAACACGCCAGTCAACAACTGAAGAGTAAACCTCAGAATGAATCTCTTTTGCCACTGTGGAGATACGAGGAGACCTTCTCGCTTCCAATTTCAGGAGCAAAAATCCATCCAAATCTTTAGTTTTGTTTTTCTTCTCTCTTTCTCTCTCTCCTTCTCTCTCTCCCCTCTCTCTCTCTCCTCTCTTTCTCTCTCTTCTCTTTCCTCTCTTTCTCTCCTTCTCTCCCCTCTGTCTCTTTCTCTCTCCTCTCTCTCCTCTTTTTCTTCTCTCTCTTTCTCTCTCTTCTTTCCTCTTTCTCTCCTTCTCTCCCCTCTTTCTCTTCTCTCTTCTTTCCTCTTTCTCTCCTTCTCTCTCCTCTGTCTCTTTCTCTCTCCTCTCTCTTCTCTCTTTCTCTCTCTTCTTTCCTCTCTTTCTCTCCTTCTCTCACCTCTGTCTCTTTCTCTCTCCTCTCTCTCTCTCTCTTCTTTCCTCTTTCTCTCCTTCTCTCCCCTCTGTCTCTTTCTCTCTCCTCTCTCTCCTCTCTTTCTCTCCTCTCTCTTTCTCTCTCTCTTCTCTTTCCTCTCTTTCTCTCCTTCTCTCCCGTCTCTTTCTCTCTCCTCTCTCTCCTCTCTTTCTCTCTTCTCTCTTTCTCTCTCTCTTCTCTTTCCTCTCTTTCTCTCCTTCTCTCCCCTCTGTCTCTTTCTCTCTCCTCTCTCTCCTCTCTTTCTCTTCTCTCTCTTTCTCTCTCTCTTTCCTCTCTTTCTCTCCTTCTCTCCCCTCTGTCTCTTTCTCTCTCCTCTCTCTCCTCTCTTTCTCTCTCTTCTCTTTTTCTCTCCTCTCCTCTCACTTTCTCTCTGTTTGTCTCTCTCTCTCTTGTTTTCTTTCTGTTCTCTCTCTTCTCTTTCTCTTCTCATCTCTCCTTTCTCTCCTCTCCCGCTCTCTTTCTCTCCTTCCCTCCCCTCTCTCCTCTCTTTCTCTCTCCTCTCCTACTTTATCTCTTTTTCTGTCTTTCTCTCTTGTTTTCTTTCTCTTCTCTCTCTCTCTCTTCTTTTTCTCCTCTCCTCTCCCCCCCCTCTCTCTCACAAACACACACACACTCCCCAAGAAAACTGGCCTATCGGCCTGGAAAAAGGAGGCCCATTTTGAGGTTTGCTCTTCAGCCAACAGCTCATTGGTAACCAAATGATTTGGCAGGCCACTCCGTGCCAGGAGAGATAGGATGTGACCAGGGGTTGTGAAGTTCACGAACCGCCTAACCACAGTTGTCTTGAACACAAACTCAGGGATTAGTCAATAGCTTAAGAAAACACACTTGGCTAGTTTGTCTCCACAGGATTTTCCACAGTCTCGAGGCCGGGAGAGAAAGAGAGGAAACCGAAGGTTTTGCCAAATTCGCCACGCCGAAGCCTTCACATCTGCAGCTTCTGCTGGGTAGGGGACTCATCCTTCGCTTCGGAATCCACTCTGTGCATTTGGGGTTGGGGGAATGCATCTCTTCGGTTGTCAGGTTGTCACGAAGGGATCTAGTTTCCATAAACCAGGGGTCTCCAACCTTGGCAACTTAAAGCCTGGAGGACTTCAACTCCCAGAATTCCCCAGCCAGCAAAGCTGGCTGGGGAATTTCTGGGAGTTGAAGTCCTCCAAGCTTTAAGTTGCCAAGGTTGGAGACCCCTGCCATAAACCCTATTTTAAAATCTCTGTGCCCCACCGTGACATCTGACAGCAGCAGTATCCTGCAGACTGGGAAAATGCCACAGGCAATGGAGCCACAAGCCATGGTCAGACACTGGAGCGAGGAAATGTCTTTTTTTTTTTTTAATGTCTGTGCGGGTCACTCTTTCAACACGGAGGAAGACCAAGATAAATAAACCACACGGAACATACCATAAAATGTCTCCGGGATGCAGCAGAGATTCAGGTTCCCTTCTGACTTCACGCTGAGCCTCCCTCCCGTTCTTAACATGGCTTAATTATGCGTTCCTGATCCTTCCTCTCCATTCTGAGGCTGACTTTATTTTTTATTTATTGGAATGCGTCCTACAAAAACGAGAACCAGAAGAGAAGAAAACTACAATGACAGGGACGATAGGCCACTGAAGTATGAAGTCAATAAGAATAATACAATCATACAATAGCAGAGTTGGAAGGGACCTTGGAGGTCATCTAGTCCAACCCCCTGCCTAGGCAGGAAGCCCTATACCGTTTCAGACCAATGGCTATCCAACATCTTCTTAAAGGCTTCCAGTGTTGGGGCATTCACAACTTCTGGAGGCAACTTCTGTTCCACTGATTCATTGTTCTGATTGGCAGGAAATTTCTCCTCAGTTCTAAGTTGCTTCTCTCCTTGATTAGTTTCCACCCATTGCTTCTTTTTCTACCCTCAGTTGCTTTGGAGAATAGCTTGACTCCCTCTTCTTCTTTGGGGCAACCCCTGAGATATTGGAAGGCTGCTATCATGTCTTCCCTAATCCTTCTTTTCATTAAACTAGACCTACCCAGTTCCTGCAACCGTTCTTCATATGTTTTAGTCTCCAGTCCCCTAATCCTCTTTGTTGCTCTTCTCTGGACTCTTTCCAGAGTCTCCACATCTTTTTTACATCGTGGCGACCAAAACTGAATGCCGTATTCCAAGTGTGGCCTTCCCAAGGCCTTATAAAGTGGTATTATCACCTCACATGATCTTGATTCCATCCCTCTGTTGATGCAGCCTAGAACTGTGTTGGCTTTTTTGGCAGCTGCAACACAAGGCTGGCTCCTATCTAAATGGTTCTCCACTAGGACTCCAAGATCCCTTTCACAGTTTCTACTATTGAGCAAGGTGCCACCTATCCTGTCCCTGTGCATTTGGTTTTTGTTGCCTAAATGTAGAACCTGACTCTTTTCACCCTTGAATTTCATTTTATTAGATAGTGCCCAACTTGCTCTTCTCTGCACTTTCCCCAAATCGTCAACATCTTTTTCGTAGTATGGTTGACCAAAATTGGTTGCAGTATTCCAGGTGTGGCCTTACTTAGGGTGCAAATCTTGCAGTCTGAGGCCGTTGCAAGCCAACCCTCGTACTCTGTGACCTGTGTCATCTTCCTTAAATCCGTCACGTGATCGGTCTGGGAACAACTCTTGGCTTCCCTGCCCCGTTCTTGGGGTGAGGTACGATGGTCTCCTTCTGCGTAAGCAAGTGGTTTTACTCCTTAATTGCTAAAGGGAAGTGGTCAAATAATCCCTTGCTGTCCCAGCAAGAACCGTAGTAGCAAAATAACTCGGAAGAAAACAACCCAGGAGCAAAATGTGGCATGTGACACTTTTTTTTAAAAAAAAAAAAGGATATTTCACTCTCTCCCGATACGCTCACGAAGGAGTCATAACATCTTCTTGCAAAAAAGAAAAGAAAAAAGAAAATAAGCAAAGCAAAGAGAATTTTCAAATAGATCTGTCATTTTTCTGTCACTTGGGGCCTCGAAGAATTAACTTTCTTTGACATCACTTTGCAGGGTTGAAAAATTTTCGTGGAATCAAAGGATGTGGGTTTGGGAAGCAGGCAGAGAGAGAGAGAGAGAGAGAGAGAGAGGGAGAAGCTTTGCCAGGCCTCAAACTTACTGCAAAGTTTCTCTAATAGCAAAGAACGGTGGTTGTTTCAATGCTTATTTATCACCGTGATTTATGCATCAAGAGTTGCACTCCAATAGTGCAAATCTTCTCATTTAAAGTTTTTTTAAATATAAACATTCCATCTTTCCTTAAACAGTGTGTTGTATGGATAGAATAGAATAGAATAGAATAGAATAGAATAATACCCTGTTTCCCCATAAATAAGACCTCCCTGGATAATACGCCCAATTGGGCTTCTGAGCGCATGCACTAAAATAAGCCCTCCACTGAAAATATTGCAACGCTCTCTGCCTCCTGCACCTCAAAAATAATAAGACCTCCCTGAAAATAAGGCCAAGCGCTTATTTCAGGGGTCAAAAGAAAATAAGACCCTGTCTTATTTTGGGGGGGAAATGGTAGAATGGAATGGAATGGAATGGAATGGAACAGCATAGCATAGCATATTGGAATGAAGAATAGAGTAGAGTAGAGTAGAGTAGAGTAGAGTAGAGTAGAGTAGAGTAGAGTAGAGTAGAGTAGAGTAGAATTGAATTGAATTGAATTGAATTGAATTTTTTATTGGCCAAGTGTGATTGGACACCCAAGGAATTTGTCTTTGGTGCAGATGCTCTCAGTGTACATAAGCAGACAAGATATACTCGTCAAGAATCATAAGATACAACACTTAATGATAGTCACAGGGTACAAATAAGCAATCAGGATACAATCAATATAAATATAAATCATATGGATACATGCAACAAAGTTACAGTCCTCCAGTCATAATCTGGAAGAGACGAATATCGCTATGCAATAGCAATCAAAATTTACAATATCATTCACACTGATATTAATTCTCTAATCTTGGAATTATAGTGTATTAAATAGTTGAGATAGTGAACCTGTTCGTTTTTTCTTCTTAACATATGTTCTAATAAAAATATAATAACATTAAGCCTAATAATCCTCATCATAATACTAGCAATTTATCGTATTGTTTATATTTCTATCTTATCATATTTCCAAATCTTCTTTAATCTCCTTTTATTTTCAACTTCCATTTTTATTCTCTAGCCATTGATAATATGATTCCCATATCATATAATATTCAGTTTGTTCTTTCGCTTTAATTATTAGCGTTGATCTATTCATTTCTGCACTATTTAATATTTTCCTAACCACCTTCTCTTCGGTAGGGATCTCTTCTCTTTTCCAATGTTGTGCAAATACAATCCTAGCTGCAGTTAATAATTAGATATATGTTCTCTTTACGATATGTTTCGGGTAAAACACCCAACAGAAATATTTCTGGTTTTAAATCAATGTGCTGTTTTATCATCTTTACTAATAGTGCAAATCTTGATAAATAAGATAAGGGAGTCAGTGGCAGAAAACCCATCCATGAATCATCTGCAATTAAGAGTGAAATGAATAATGTTCGCCTCTCGTTTGAGAATAGAAAAAAAAACCTGGATTATATGATGGTTATCATAGATTCAAGATTCAATCTCCTGGTGTGTTTTCTTTCTTCGTTTTTGCCTAGAAGTGCAGAGTTCAGCCAAGGGGTACGAAATCTCCAATTTCAGTCTCAACAGAGAATCAATGAGAAGAGAATGTGGACAAATGGTTATCAGCTCCATCAAGGAATCCGGTATATATTTCTGGTGTTCCTGCCATCTCACTTGGTTTTGGAGGGAGGCGGAGAAACGGTTTGGGGTTTTTTTTTTTTTTTTTATAAAAACAAATTTAAATTGGAAAAACCTTGCAGAGGAAAAGGCTATTTGGGGTGTGGGGTGGGGGTGGGGGACCAGTGATCTACTGAACAGATCACAATTGCCATGGATGGTACCATTCTCCACACCAGACTTTTCTGATTTGGATGCTCTTTAAATTCACATCTTTAACTAGGCTACTGAATAACGGAATAATAGAGTTGGGAGGGGCCTTGGACGGTGTAAGTCATACATGTGGTCGTAAGTCTTCCCACTTCCAATAGAGTTAAGAGTTAAAAGGGACACACGTAGGAAACCAGAAGTTGGTTGCAATCAGCAAGATGGGACAATCAAGTAAAGGTAGTTCTTGTGACCTGCCGGCTACCCGTCCCTCCAGCAGCCGAAAGAGGAGGAGGAGGAGGAGGAGGAGGAGGAGGAGGAGGAGGAGGAGGAGGAGGAGGAGGAGGAGGAGGAGGAGGAGGAGTCAGGCTCAGCATCAGGGCAACCTGGAAGCTCTGAGGGGAAGAGGGAATGGAAGAGAGAGGGGGGGGAGCCTGAGCTGTCCATCAGCCCTCAGATGGAGAGTCAACAGCCCCCAGGTCTGGAGGTGGCTGATGAGGAAGAGGAGGAACAGCTGGATCCAGTGCCTGACGCACGGATGTGCAGAAGGCAGAGAGTAGAGGAGAGCAGTGGAAATCTATGGGCCGGTCCTTGGGACGGAAGAGCCAAGATGGAGAGTCATCAGCCCCCAGGTCTGGAGGTGGCTGATGAGGAAGAGGAGGAACAGCTGGGTCCAGTGCCTGATGCACAGATGCATAAAAGGCAGAGGAGAGGAGAGCGGTGGAGATCTATGGGCCGGTCCTTGGGATGGAAAAACCACCACTGCTAGCAAAAGGCTAAAGAACAAACGAATATTGGACTTAACTGTCTAATTCCAGGCCCAATATTTGAAATAAATTGAAAAGCGGATGTTGAAGTATAAGCTGGGGAAGAGAGAAAACCTTGTAAATGTGAACAAAGAAAAAACCCCTACTGATTGCTCTTAGAATGCAATCCTGTGCATCTTTACTGGAGAGTAAGTTCCATTAGATTCCCCTTGAGTAGAATTGCACTGTTGATATAGACGCAGAGGAAGTACAGGAAAATCAAGATTTGTTTTCATAAATTCAAGGATGTTTTATGTGATTTTTCTTCCTAGGGAATGAAAAAGTTCCCAGACACAGGAAAATGAACTAAGTCTGAGAAATAACATATTCTCAGGCTTGTACGTAGGTGGGCAATTTTATAATATAATTTGTTATTTTAAATGAATTTTTTTTTTTTGGCACTGTGAGAAATTGCATGGAAAGAACCTACAGGCCAGGCCCAATATGGGTAATAATTTTATCCTTTAACATGTGGTGTTTCATACGGTACCATGGAGGAATCTGTATTTTTTGAACTTATTTGAGAAGTGGCAAAAGGTACTTCTCTTTTTTTCCCCCTGCAGATTTTATTCATTCGCCCATTTGAGATGGTCCTGAACTTAACAATTAACTCCTATAGATAGTCGTAAGTCTATCTTCTTTATGGAAATTCTTATGGTGAGCTACATCAGCCAGAGAGACAATAATTCAGGTTAGACTTTAGACAAGCCCCGGAAGAGAAGAGGGGAAGGGAAAAGAGAGAAGAGGAAGAGAAGGGAAGGGAAGATAATATGAGATGAGATGAGGGAAGGGAAGATGGTAAGATAAGATGAGAAGAGATGAGAAGACAAGAGAGGAGAGGGACGGGAAGGGAAGATGAGATGAGTTGAGTTGAGAAGATAGAGAAGAGGAAAGGGAAGAGAGGAAAGGGAAGGGGAGGGAGGGAGGGAGGGAGGGAGGGAGGGAGGAAGGAAGGAAGGAAGGGGTTAGACGCAAGGAAAATGCCACGTTTTTTTAATTTGATGGTTCTTCAGGATCCAGCCTCACTTCTGTATATTTACTAGATAGTGGCCCTATGCTCATCTTGGGATTTCTTGATCTGACCCTTAAAACTCTGTGCAACCACTAGATGGCAATAAAGAGCTTGAGAAAACTCTAGCTCTTTGCTGTCATCATGTGGCCGCGCTAGGTTTTGCAAAGCAAGTGTGGAAACTTACCCACCTATATGTCAATATTCTCAGTCATCCAGGTCATGCTCGTCTCAAATGTGCTTTTTTCCCCCCAAAAGGCAACTGGGCTTTGTTTTTCCTTGAAGATGTTTCGCTTCTCATCCAAGAATCTTCATCAGTTCTGACTGAATGATGGAGAATGGAAGGATTCGTATTTCTGACATTAGTAGAATATGATGACGATATTAGAACCGTTGCCTGTTTACCGGACGTTTCTGCTTAGTTTGGTTAGATTAAAAAGACCAGGCTATTTAGTCGCTCATTTTAACTCTCCCAGAATCCTGATATCTAATGAAAAATTTCTTCCATGGTTCTTCCCACCAGTAGGTCAAACATGTTGAGGAGCATTTCATGTGGGAGTCCTTCAACCATGTGTGTGCAATTAGCACACTACCAACTGCCTAAACTTAAAAAAAAAAACACAGTTTAATTTGGCTTTGTGCATGCCACGGGGAGAGATTTCTTACAGCTTCGACGCGACGCTGCATTTAACGGCATGTTTTTGCCGCTGAGCAAACACTCAAACGCCAATTCAAATGTTGCAGCCCATACATATTCATTAGCCAAAGACAACTTGCCGGTGGAAATATTCCCACACGGAAATTATAGTATTTGTAGACTGCCGACCACAGAGACTTTCAAATTCAGGGCTGTAGACATCTGAGGACAATGGACATTAGCGGAGGCTGGCCGACGCATTCGCTCGAGCGAGGTTTCTCTACTTTGGCAACTTTTTAAAGTGTCTGGGCTTCAAACTCCCAGAATTCCCCAGCCAGCCGAAACTGAACTGAAGGAGCTTCTGGGCTGAGAAGCAAAACGTCTTCAAGAAAAAAAAAATATCTAAGAAAGTCCACTGACCTTTCTCAAAAAAGGGCCTGTGGGACGACACTTTTGGGCTGGACAACGGGAGAATCTCCACAGGCATTTCAGAAGTGGCTGGCCATTACCTCCTTCCGAGGGCTACAAGAGAGTGACCGGTACAAAGTCAACCGGTTGGCTTAAGGCAGGGCTAGAACTCCCAGTCTCCTGGTTTGTAGCCTGACGCTAGAAGCTTCTGGAATCTTGCCAAGAAAACTGCAGGGGTGAAATGCTACCGGTTCAGACTGGTTGGCCCGAATTGATAATAAAGATGCCAGCGGTTCGCCTGAACTGGTAAAAAAAATTTTTTTTTTAAAAATGCTACTAGTTCAGGCGAACCATTTTTTCCAACAATCAGCTATGGCATAGCCCAGGGGTCTGCAAAGTTGGTTCTTTGAAGACTGGTGGACTTCAACTCCCAGAGTTCCCCAGCCAGCTGTGCGGGCTGGGGAATTCTGGGAGTTGAAGTCCACCAGTCTTCAAAGAGCCAACTTTGCAGACCCCTGGCATAGCAGATCCGCCCCACTCGCTATTCGCTTACCTTAGTAGGCGCGCTCGGTAGCAAGTTCCACCCACCCACCCAGACATCCTTTTGATGGTCCTCCTCATGCGCGGATGGTCCTGAGCATGCATGGAGGAAGTGGTGCGTGCGAGCAAAGCTAGCGTGCACACGAATGTGCATGCGTGAATGCACACTCACATTGATACCGAACCGGTATCAACCGGTATCAAGTAGATTTCACCCCTGCTAAAACTTTCTGGAAGGCACAAATAAATGAATCAGTAAATTAGGAAGCATGATAGATTTGGGCTGAATATTATTGGGTCTTATAAATCTAATGCTTTATAATTTTCAAAATTAAACCTGATAGTTATAGTGCAGCCTAAACTTAAATTCACTATGTATTACCATTTGGGGTTTATCTCACATGATCCTACTAGAAAGAGATAGATACTAGATCCTACATGTCTATGGAGATCCTCGGTCTTCTAGGTAATGATTGTCCCAAAGGTGGTTCTTTTCAAGAGGCAACTGGACTTTCTTGGGTTTTCTTTGAAGAGATTTTGCTTCTCATCCAAGAAGCTTCTTCAGTTCTTCTTCAGAATTGGATGAGAAGTAAAACATTTTCAAACAAAATGCCCATGGGGATTCTTAGTCCTCCAGATCATGGTTGTCGCAAAGGTGCTTTTTCAAGAGGCAACTGGACTTTCTTGGTTTTTTTTTTTTTGAAGAGGTTTTGAGTCTCAATACAACAGCAGAGTTGGAAGGGACCTTGGAGGTCATCTAGTCCAACTCCCTGCGTAGGCAAGAAACTCTACACCACTTCAGACAAATGGCTATCCAACATCTTCTTGAAGACTTGCAGTGTTGGGGCATTCGCAACTTCTGGAGGCAACTTCTGTTCCACTGGTTAGTTGTTCTGATTGGCAGGAAATTTCTCCTCAATTCTAAGTTGCTTCTCTCCTTGATTAGTTTCCACCCATTGTTTCTTGTTCTACCCTCAGGTGCTTTGGAGAATAGCTTGATTCCCTCTTCTTTGGGGCAACCCCTGCGATATTGGAAGATTGCTATCATGTCTCCCCTGGTCCTTCTTTTCATTAAACTAGACATACCCAGTTCCTGCAACCGAACTGAAGAAGCTACTTGGATGAGAGCAAAACATTTTCAAAGGAATGTCCACGGAGGTTCTCAACCATCCAGGTCATGGTTGTCGCAAAGGTGCTTTTTCAAGACGCAACTGGACTTTGTTTTCCCTTGAAGACGTTTCGCGTCTCATCCAAGAAGCTTCTTCAGCTCTGACCGGATGGTGGGGAATGGAAGACAGACCCGAAGAAGCTCCTTGGATGAGAAGCGAAATGTCTTCAGAGAAAAACAAAGTCCAGTTGCCTTTTGAAAAAACACCTTTGGCACATCCTTGATCCTGGAGCATCCAGTAGAGGTGGACAAAGCTTCAAAGGGGAAATTTGGCTACGCAACCATTTCCGATGTGATTTTCTTGGTGTTCCTTTCGAGATGCCTTCTCTGCACGTCCCTAGAAGCACCGAAGAGAATTTTCTAACCCATATGGAGACCTTTTCCAACTACAGGAGCTGCCAGGACCCCAAAACGTTGACTTCACCCTGGTCTGGCTGGCTTTTCTACAACAATAAACATTTCTCACTGCCATTCCCCCCCACCTCCCAGTTCCAAAAATCAGGATAGGGAGGAGCGTGGGCCGGCCGGCCACGGCAATTTAGGCTAGAAAGCGGTATGCCGTTTCTGGGCCATAATATTCCATGGATTGTGATTGTTTACATTTGCGTAGCACACAGACAGGAGTCTTAACCTTTAGCGTTGCTGTGAATTTCGTAGTTGGGTTGCGAGGGGAAAGGATTTCTTTCCGATGGAAATATCCTCAACAGAGGGAAAAACACAGACCACAGTGGCCTGGGGGAAGGCTGGAGGAAACCATCATTAAGCAAACAATCCAGTATTATGGCAACTGATTGCATTACAGCCGGATTATTATTATTATTTTTTTCCTTACGTCCACATTTTCTACATCTGGAGTTAATCCAGGAAGTGGGATGGACGCATGGCAAATGCAAAATTCTACCAAAAACAATTTGCTTTCTTTAAAAAACAAAACAAAACACAACCACGATTTTAAAACTGGGTTTTCGTAGAAATAGTAGAAATCAGAAATTGAGGGCAGGCCTGGATGTTTTGCTTACACTCAACAGGACTTCGCTAATGTCTATTCCCAGGGGGGGAAAACGGAAGCCCTAGACCAGAGGTCTCATTCTCGCGGCCTGCAGGCCAATTGCGGCCCGCAGGACGGTATCTTGTGGCCCCCACCATGATATGAAAGTATAATAGTATTAATATTAGTATTAATATTAATATAAGGAATCCCTTATGGGGCCCAGCCTCACCCAGACTCTGCCTCCAGCGGCCCCCAGGTAAATTGAGTTTGGGACCCCTGCCCTAGACTGACAACATTGAGCCATGGTTCAAAGTTACAACGGCACAAAAAAAAAGTGACATGACTATTTTTCACACCGTTGCAGCATCCCCAGGGTGATGTGATCAAAATTTGGATGCTTAGCAACGGACTCGTATTTATGATGGTCCCAGGGTTACGTGATCCTCTTTTGCGACCTTCTGACCAGCAACATCAATGGGGAAGCCAGAGTAACCTAACTTCTGTGTTACTAAATTGACAACAGCAGTGAAGAGAGAAAAAGAGGGGGGAAGAGAAAGAGGAGAGAGAGAAGGGAGAGAGGAGAGAGGAGAGAGGTGAGAAGAGAGAACAAAGGAGACAGAGAACAGAGAGAGAAGGGGGGGGGGGAGAAGAGAGAGAAACAGAGGAGAGAGGAGAAGAGAGAGGAGAGAGGAAAGGAGAAAAATGGAAGGAGAGAGAACAGAGAAGAGAGAAGCAGAGAGAAGAGGGGAAGAGAGAGAAAGAGAAGAGAGAGAAACAGAGGAGAGAGGAGACAGAGGAGAAGAGAGAAGGGAGAAAGGAGGAGAGAGGGAGAAGGGAGAAGAGAGGAGAGAGAAGGGAGAAAGGCGAGTGAGAGAAATAGGAGGAGAGAACAGAGAGAAGAGGGGGAGAGAGAGAGAGAGAGAAACAGAGAAGAGAGGAGAGAGAAGAGAGAGAAGGCGAGAGGAGAGAGAGGAGAGAAACAGAGAAGAGAAGAGAGGGAGAAGGGAGAGAAGGGAGAAAGAAGAGAGAGAGAGAGAAATAGAGGAGAGAAGGGAGAAGAGAGGGAGAAGGGAGAAGAGAAGAGAGAGAACAAAGAGAGAAGAGAGAAGGAGAGAACAGAGAGAGAAGAGAAACAGAGGAGAGAGGGAGAGAGGGAGAAAGAGAGAGACCATCCTTAACTGCAGGGGGCATCATCAAATGGTCGCCAGGGGCTACATTTCTACCCAAGTTTGTTTGTTCAACGTTGTCCAGCATACTTGGTCGCCCTGAGGTCTTTGTCAAACCACTGACGCAGTGGTCAGTCTTCCCGAAATTCGGGCCACGGCTACGACACATGGAAGAGACATTTCAGGAATCTGCTTGCAGCCTGGACACTCCAGCCACCACCTAAGTCAACAATCGCAGTTAGATCAGGATTACATAAGGAGGGCTTCATTGTCAAACCACGCTCTGTCATTTCCCTGCTGCAACTTTTAATTACCACTCGCCACCTTAACGGGGGGCGGGGGGGGGCGACTGAGGGGTTATTCTGCTCTGCTCAGGAGCGTGACATAGAAACCAGGATGAAATTCTTGAGGGCCAGCTGGTAAGAAAGAAAATACTTTATAGAGGCTAGGAATGATACGCCGTACGGAGCATTTACACTCGCTTCTCTTATTTATTTTAAAGAACATCAGCTATGCATAATTCTTGAAGAACCCGTAAAGCAGGGGTGTCAAACTCCATTTCATTGAGGGCCACATCAGGGTTGGGTTTGACCTCGGGGGAGCCGTGTGTGTGTGTGTGTGCAGCTCAATGTCACTCGTGTCGGGGGATCCTGTTGCGGCTCAAGCACTCGGTCAGCGAAAACAGACTTCTGAGCTCCGTTTTCAGCTGCAATGGCCTCCTGCATCAGGGTTGGGTTTGACCTTGGGGGCCAGGGTGGGTGTGGCCAGGGTGGGCATGGCCAGCTCAACGTCACTCGTGTCAGGGGATCCTGTGGCGGCCCGAGCGCTCTGCCAGCGAAAACAGGCTCCCAAGTTCCGTTTTCAGCTGCAACGGCCACCTGCAACCCTCTGCCAGCAAAAACAGAGCTCAGGAGAGCTCAGAAAAACAACCCTCCCAAGCTCCTTTTTCACTGGCAGAGGTACCGTGGACCGGTCCTTCACTGCTTCCAGGGTGACCCCATGGGCCAGATCTAAGCAGCCGCTGGGCTGGATCCGGCCCCCAGGCCTTGAGTTTGACACCCCTGCCGTAAAGTAACAAAAGATTACTTGCAATGATTTTGAAGAGGTTAACCAAAGTGGTTTTTCATCGCAAACTTTGCAATCTCTGTTTTCAAGCTGCAGATTCCTTTGGAGAATCAACTATCAATTTCCCCTCGATGCATTTAACCCAGTGAGTCACTTACTCAGGCAGGTCGTCTTACTGGCTTGGCGGAATAGAACTGGGTCAAAAGAAGCTCCATGGGAAAACGACCCAAAGATGCTTTTTCAAGAGGCAATCGGACTTTCTGGTATTTCTTTGGAGGCGTTTTGCTTCTCATCCAGGACGCTTCTTCAGCTCTGGAGGACAGGGGTGTCAAACTCAAGGTCTGTGGGCCGGAACTGGCCCATGGGGGCCACCCTGGGAACAGCATGCAGCCTTCCAGAAGTGTTTTCGGCTGCAATGGCCTCCTGCAGCTCTCTGCCAGTGAAAATAGAGCAGGGGGCAGCCCTCCGTTTTCTCACTGGCAGCAGGCTGCAGGAGGCCATTGCAACTGAAAATGGAGCTCACAAGGGCCGTGTGCGGCCTCCCAAGTTCTGATTTCATTGACAGGAGGATGCAGGAGGCTGTCATAGCCAAAAACGGAGCTCACAAGGACTGTGCACGCCCCGCCCAAGCTCCATTTTCACTGGCAGAGGGCTGCAGGACGTCCCAGCTGAAAATGGAGCTCAGGAGCCCATTTTGGCTGGCAGAGCTCTCGGGCCATAGGCGCCCCCGACACAAGTGACATCAAGATGGCCACACCACCCTGGCCCTGGCCCAACCTAGCCCCGTCCCCTCCGAGGTCAGATTGAGCCTGATGGGGTCCTCAGTGAAATCGAGTTTGACACCCCTGCTCTGGTTTCACCCCAACGGATGTACGGATATGCTTGGAGTTCAATTTAACACTTGATTGGCCGCAGAGACGGTCAAGTGACCAATGAAAAACACCGATTCAGGAAATGGTGCATTTGTGGATCACCTTTGCGTAAATTCTCCATCAAGTGAATTGCAGCGGTGTAGAATGTACCGTAAGTCTTAGAAACCAGATAAAAGAGTCAGTATTTTTTTTTCCTAGGGGATCAAAGGTTCCTTTAAAAAAAAAACTATCTGTCCCATTTGAAGCAATTTTGCACACACACACACAAAAAAAAAAAAAAACACCCCACCACCACTAAACTAAATAAACAGGATTTAATACAGCACCGTCTGGTTTGGATGAGCAAAACCCCAAGGTGTGGTAGACACTGGAAATTTCTGATGACTCAGTGGGAATTAAAAAAATTGCAAATGGAAGGATTGTCTCGTCCAATTTCTAGAATGCTTAGACCTGAAAATAAAAAGTTGAGTAATTTGGATTAACATAACATAACAACATAACACGAAAGGAAGGAAGGAAGGAAGGAAGGAAGGAAGGAAGGAAGGAAGGAAGGAAGGAAGGAATTTGATGGGAAAGGGAGGGATGGAGGGAGGGAGGGAGGGAGGGAAGGAAGGAAGGAAGGAAGGAAGGAAGGAAGGAAGGAAGGAAGGAAGGAAGGAAGGAAGGAAGGAAGGAAGGAAGGAATTTGATGGAAACTAAGCTTTTGTGATCAAGAGGGAAGGTCGTGGCCACAACAATGCAACTGAAGACCTGGTGTGCAATGGTTCTAAACTGATGGCGCATTTAACACCGCCCTCCAGCTCAGCTCACTCAGCTCTTAAAAGTAAAGGTTCTCCTCATACATATGTGCTAGTCAGCCCTGACTCTAGGGGGCGCTGCTCATCTCCGTTTCAAAGCCCAAGAGCCAGCGCTGTCCGAAGACGTCTCCGTGGTCATGTGGCCGGCATGACTCAACCCTAAAGGCGCACGGAACGCAGTTCCCTTCCCACCAAAGGTGGTTCCTATTTTTCTACTTGCATTTTTTTACGTGCTTTCGAACTGCTAGGTTGGCAGAAACTGGGACGTGGTGCTCAGGATTCGAACCACTGAACTGCCGAATCTTCTGATTGACAAGCTCAGTGTCTTAAGCACTGAGCCACCCTGTCCCAGCTCACCTCTTAGAACCTGGTTTTTATGTGCATTGTCTAATCTTGGGGTCTTTGCATACAAACTAAACATTTACAACAGAGTTATTTCCCAAAATAACGCTGAATTGTAGTAACTTGAGAGAAAGGGCACCCTTTTCATGCAGGCTTTTACGACTCCAATTTCTAGTCAGCCGAAAAGATTTTTCACGTGTTTAATGGCGCTATCGTTAATCACCTTGCACTATCGGGATTCCCATGCACAATTAATTACCCAATTAGTTTTATACATCTGAATCAGATCGTATCCCTTTAATCCACTTGGGTTCCTTCTTGTTGTAATTAATGGCTGTCATTAAATGAAACCACCTTTCCCCTCCAAGTTTCTCTTTTACTTAAATGCTAAGTTTTAACCTGTAAATGCGAGGCAATGAAGTTAGCAAAACTTGAAGCCAAGAATTCTACATTTTATTTATGATGATGATGATGATGTTCTTGCTAGTTCTTGCATAGAAAAACCAATCTGGTGTGGTGCTTAAAGCACCAAGTTAGATACCAGCAAGTTATAAAGTCCCAAACCAGCAGCTGACCTTGGGCCAGCCATTCTCTCTCAACCCTTGGAAGGTGGCAATGGCAAACCACTTGCAAAATGCTCCCTCTTGGGAGGGTTTCGGTTGAGAAAGTGCAGCTTTCTCCACCGACTGCTGGATTCGTCTCGTCTCAGAGCACAGCAAATACAGAGAAATAGTTCCCTTCAGGCCTTCGGTCTGTTTGCCATCTAAAATCCCCAACCTTTGCAACTTTAAGTCTGAAGGACTTCGGCTCCCAGAATTCTCCAGCCAGCAAAGCTGTTTACCATCTAAAATCCTGCCGGAAACCAAGAAGGGGTCTAAATCAGGGGTCCCCAACCTTTGCAACTTTAAGTCTGAAGCAAAGCTGGCTGGAGAATTCTGGGAGCTGAAGTCCTTCAGACTTAAAGTTGCAAAGGTTGGGGACCCCTGGTCTAAATGATCAGTTACATAATTTTTTAAAACTTTTTTTCCACTTCAGGAAAGTTCTCCTTCGTCCCATCTGTTGAAAAGTCCCAAATTGCTCCATCCACGGACGAGTCATTATTTTTTAATATTTACACTGTTGCCTTCACAACCTCCTTCCGCCTTTGAGCTGGTGCCCTGCTCTTCCCTTTTCTGCATAGCTACTTTGAAGAGGTGGACAACCAAGACCCACAAGTCCAACTGCATGGTTTGGGTTTTGTGGTGGTGGTTATTATATATAGAAAGGGAGATGGAAATGGGAAATCGGAGTGGTGACTTTGAAGTAAACCTCTTCTTTTGCTACCCATAAAACTTTCTCAACGCTCTCCATCAAAAGCCTAATAGAGTTGACCATTTGGCCACCAAATGTATGTTGCTGGCAATTTCTGCTTCAGTTCCCATCCTTCAAAACCCTTCTTGCTGGTCCCAAAAGTAAGTTATGGACCTCTGACCTTATCAGATTTGCCATCCTGGCTTTTAAATACAAGGAGGAGGAGAGAAGGAGGAGGAGAAGGGGAAGAAGGGAGGAAGAGGAGGAGGAGGAGAAGGGAAAGGGAAAGAAGGGAGGAGGAGGAGAAGAGAAGGGGAAGAAGGGAGTATGTGAAGGAGAAGAAGGGAGGAGGAGGAGGGAAGAAGAAGGTGAAGGAGGAGGAGGGAGAGGAGAGACACAAATTAAGTCCATCTTTGGCCAAAGAGAAGTCATCCTTCTTCTACCTTTCTGGCCTGGCCAGTAGAAATCACCTTGGTTTCCTTTCAAGGAGGTCGAGGGGAACGTGACCCATGTTGGAAGTAGGTCACTTGAGCTTTGAAGCTCTTGGTTTCACCAACCCTCCTCATTTGCTCAGTCATCACCACCTCCTCAAACTCCAGCGGTCCCAGAAAATTCCTTCTTCTTCACCCAGATGTTCACCCAGCGACTCTAAAAACACAACCGTGGCCCAGTCTACATTTCGCCTCTCCAGCTTTAGGTATAAACAAGCCTTCTGCTCACCACAGAAATGAATCAAGAGGAGCCCAAACCCATCATTATCAACATGGGCTCACTTCCCCTGGATGCCTCAAGGTAAAAGGGTTTGTTTATGCTCTTTCAAGAGCCTTAAAGGAGGGACGTTTGGAGGGAGGGAAGGAGGGAGGGAGGGAAGGAGACGACTACGAAAAGAGAAATGAGAGAGAAAAATCTTTTTCATGGAAGGGGACTCGATGTTCGGACGAAGGTTGCCCACACAGTAGGACAAGGGACAAGGAGTGCCACTTGGCTTCTTGAGAAAGTGCCAGATGAACGTGGTGGCACAAAGGGCACCATGACCATGAGGTCTTTCCAGGCAACACGCAAACACACACACACACACACACACACACACACGGTGTCTGGGGGTGAAGAGACGCAGCTGAGAACCTCTGTCATGTTAACTTTTGCAAAGGGTTATGCAGCTTGCAAAAGCCTCAGGATTGGCATATCTGTGAAGCATTTTCTTTTCTTTTATTATTTCATTTTCTTTTATTATTTCATTTTCTTTTATTATTGTATTTTTTTTGTTATTGTATTTTCTTTTATTATTTTCTTTTATTTATTGTATTTATTGTATTATTTACTTTATTGTATTATTTCATTTTCTTTTCTTTTATTATTGTATTTTCTTTTATTATATTTTTATTTATTGTTATTTTATTATTTTATTGTATTTATTTTATTATTGTATTTTCTTTTATTATATTATTTTTATTTATTGTATTTTATTATTTCATTTTATTGTATTTATTTTATTTTGTTTTATTATTTACTTTATTTTATTATTTACAATACAATACAATACAATAGCAGAGTTGGAAGGGACCTTGTAGGTCTTCTAGTCCAACCCCCTGCGTGGGCAGGAACCTTATACCATTTCAGACAAATGGCTATCTAACATCTTTTTAAAGACTTCCAGGGTTGGGGCATTCACAACCTCTGGAGGCAAGCTGTTCCAGAGGTTAATTGTTCTAACTGTCAGGAAATTTCTCATTAGTTCTAAGTTGCTTCTCTCCTTGGTTAGTTTCCACCCATTGCTTCTTGTCCTGCCCTCTGGTGCCTTGGAGAATAGTTTGACTCCCTCTTCTCTGTGGCACCCTCTGAGATATCGGAACACTGCTATCATGTCTCCCCTGGTCCTTCTCTTCATCAAACTAGACATACCCAGCTCCTGCAACCGTTCTTCATATGTCTTAGTCTCCAGTTCCCTAATCATCTTGGTTGCTCTTCTCTGCACTTTTTCCAGAGTCTCCACGTCTTTTCTACATCGTGGCGACCAAAACTGGATGCAGGATTCCAAGTGTGGCCTTACCAAGGCACTATACAGTTAATTGTTCTAACTTTCTAAATAAAATTTCATTTTATTTTATTTTATTATTGTGTTGTATTTTATTATTTTCTTTTATTTATTGTATTTATTTATTTATTGTATTTTATTATTTTCTTTTACTTACTTATTTTAATTTAATTTAATTTAATTTAATTTAATTTAATTTAATTTATTATTTTAGTGGTTGAAAACAGAAGCGCTTTGTTCCCGAGTCGCAGCCTCTCTGCCGAAGACTAATTATCCCTCTCTGGGTTGACATTTCATCAATTTTGGTCAAGCTGTGCCATGAGAGCTAAGCTGAGCAGGTCGCAAGACACCTGGCATGGTGGCTCCACACTTGCCCAGCCCTTCTGAATAACTATAGCCAGTAGATCTGTAATAATAGAATCATAAGAGTGGGGAGGGTTTTGGGAGGTCTTCTAGCAGCACGCAGAGCCCTGTGGGCAAGCCTGCCATCACCTGCTGGTCTTCGCGGGCACCAGAAAACGGCCTGAAAAATGCCCCCCAAATAGGCCATTTGGGGGCCATTTTCAGACTGTTTCTTTGGGTCACTTTCATTTTTGGGGCTGCTTTCTGAGCCATTTTCAGCCTGAAAAATGGCCTGAAAATGCCCCAAAACCAGCTTGAAAATGGTCCAGAAAGCGGTCTGAAAACAGCCCCCCAAAGAAAAAAAGGCATGGGCACACTGGCCACCTGGTCTTTGGGTTTTAAGTGCTCTGGCACAGGTAAATGCACAAGCATGCACACGCGTTCCGGTTTGAGCACTCAGTGCCGAAAAGGTTTGCCGTCACTGGTGTCTACGTCACAGAATGAAGCAGAGGCCTTGGGTCCTTTGGTGATTCCACTTAATTCACACCAGCCTCCGTTCGCTTCAGAAGTTTCTTAAGACGAAAGGGCAGCTGCGTTGGGGTCTTTGGGCGTTGGATGGGCGAGTTCTGCAGCTGCTTTGGGGTGAACCACACACAGCCCCTCGTGCCTTCCTCGCTCATCTCAAGAAGTGTGGTTTCTTTGGTGAATTTACTCTATTGTGAGTAGAAACCACTGACTGCAAAGTGGCACATTTGAGGAAGCACAAAGATCCACAAGGCAGAGATCAAAGTTTCCAACGAGAAGCCAAAGTTGTGTAGTTCAAGGGTCTCCAACCTTTGCAACTTTAAGTCTGAAGGACTTCAGCTCCCAGAATTCTCCAGCCAGCGAAGCAAAGATCCACAAGGCAGAGATCAAAATTTCCAACGAGAAGCCAAAGTTGTGTAGTTCAGGGATCTCCAACCTTTGCAACTTTAAGTCTGAAGGACTTCAGCTCCCAGACTTCTCCAGCCAGAAGTCTGGGAGCTGAAGTCCTTCAGACTTAAAATTGCAAAGTTTGCCCACCCCTGCTGTAGAAACTGAAATCCACAAGGGACAGCCCATCATGGTTGGGAGGGCCAAACCACAAGGGAAAAGAGAAAAAGAGAAGAGAGAGAAGAAAGGAAAGGAAAAATCTCCACGGGAAATTAACTGTAAGAAATTTCAATTGAAACTGATTCAGTATTTGGGGGCCAAGTGAAGGAGGCAATTTAATCGCAACTTAATTCAGCAAATCTTTTTTCCTTTTAGTTTATTTATACATTTTTCTTTTGCATGCATGTGCTTTGCGAATAGCGTATTGTCTGGGTTATTTTGCTTACACATAGTAATATTTATCCGATTTCTAATCTCTACCTCTCTTATTTATCAAGCCATTGATAAAACAGGTTTTACGTTTAAAATATTCCGTAATTCAGCAAGCCTTCTGGTTTAAAATATTCCGTAATTCAGCAAGCCTTCTGCTAGGCTCAAAGGAAGCAATCTTATGCAATCATCAGCTTTTGATTTCTCAAAAAGCATCAGATCAACTCTTCTACAAATATAAATGTCCTTTTTCTGTAGAAGCTTATTTTAAATTTTGGACCTGCTTTGTAAAGATCGGGGAAGTTATCAAGGTTGCCAAAGAATTGTCCGGATTCAACCAGGGGAGATAATATATGAGTTTTTTTTCCTTTTAACTCACACTTTAAAAAAAAAAAATTGTCGTTTTGTTTGTCTCTTTATTCATTTTTTCTTTTGGATTTCATCTTTTAATCTTTTGAATTAAAGTAAAAATGGTGAGGAAGCTGGCAGGAAGCACCAGAAATTAATCAATCAAATCTTTCTTTCTTTCCTTCCTTCCTTTTTTCTCTTTTCCTTCCTTCCTTTGTCTCTCCTCCTTCCCGCTTCCCTTCTTTTTCTTCTCCTTCCTTCCTTTCCTTCCTCCCTTTCCCAAGCGCCATACCCCTTCCTTCCTTCCTCCCTCCCTCTATCTTCCTTCCCCTCCTTCCTTCCTTCCCCTTCATTCCTTTACATTCCTCCCTTTTCTTCCTTACTTCTTCCCCTTCCCTTTCTAGCGAGCAGGCAAGTGACGGTGGAGAAGGAAGCAAGGGATTGCGAGAGTGGCTGGGAAACTGTCACAGAACATTGAAAACGAAGCTTTCCATGCAGCAGCAGCAGCCAACAGCACTGAAGCAGCCACAACGTCCCTAATTTTATTCTCTTGGGTTCACAAACCCGGGATTATAAGATAGGCCATTTGAGAGAACTTGGTTTAAAAACTGTTGCCCTGTGACCCACCATTTTGTCCGGCTAAAAGTCGTCCCAATGACAATTTTAGTAGCATGTAGATAAAACTAAACTGCAGTAAGAACACTGAACTTGGCCCCAACAAGCTGTCCCATCCCACTCACAGTTCTCACCACTTCATTCAACCTCTTGTCTATTTCTGGTCTCATCTTGACAGTGAAACTATGATTGACCGCAGTAAACATAAAGATATTTGCATTTGTTTTAAACTAGATAGAACCCTGTTGATCTAAGCGGAGCATCCCACACAAAACAGCCCCACAAAAAGTTTTTAGCGAGACAAAAAGCATCTGGCTGCACATCCTGTTGTGATGTTCCTCCCAGACTGGAGAAAGTGATGGAGCATGCTTCAGCTCCAACAGCTGCTTCCCATGGATGGTAGAGCCAAGGTGGGGTGTAATTGGAAGAACTTCTGTTCTTCCGAATTCCTGTTCTTCTTAATCAGTTGTTTTAAAACTGTGTTGCTAGCAGTTTTGATCTTCAATCCCAAGCAACAGTGATAGGAAGAACCCAACATATTCGTCATATTGCACCTTACAGATGGCATGTACGCATGGACCGTGCTCCGTGTTTTTCTTTATGTTTTATGTTTTTCACTGGCTCCCCCAGGAGTCCCATTGATAAATCCTTGAGCAAAGAGGAGGAAAGTCCTTAATGGTTCTTTCAGAAGACCCTCCCCTGTTTTCCCACCCTTATATTTCTTTGAGAATGTCCTGTTACAAAGCTAATCACCAGCCTAAGGGACAGGTCCAATTCCAGTCACATTATTTTTCGATTTAACTTTTTGGAGATGACTACCTCCTAAATGGTCGGTCTATCTGTCTGTCTGTCTGTCCGTCCGTCCATCACCTATCTATTTATCAATCATCTATCCATCCATCCATCCATCCATTGTCCATATCATTAATTATATCCATCCATTCATCCATCCATCCAACCAACTATCTCATCTATTTATCTATCTATCTATCTATCTATCTATCTATCTATCTATCTATCTATCTATCTATCTATCCATTCACCAAGCCACCCATATTCCATGTATCATCTATACCTATGTATCAATCATCCGTCCATCCATCCACATTATCTATTGACCTGTCTGTCTATCCATCTACCCAGGCATCTATATTCATTCATTCATTCATTCATTCATTCATTCATTCATTCATCTATCATCTATCTATCTATCTATCTATCTATCTATCTATCTATCTATCTATCTATCATTCATTCATTCATTCATTCATTCATTCATTCATTCATTCATCTATCATCTATCTATCTATCCATTCAGTAATAAAATTTATATGCCACTCCATTATCGTGCAAATAGACTTTAAAAACCTACATTGATTTTACACGTGCAGTGGTCTGTAAAACCTAAAAATGCAAATCACTCATGCCTTCATTATTTTCAACCTGACAAGATTCAGTTGATGCCAAGGAAGTATATATTACTGTTTTCTACTCCATCTATGAGAATTCCAGCAAAAATAATTTCCCAATATGATTTTACATTGCATTTGTTCATTGACATTTAAGCTCTTCCAACGTTCCTTTATACACCATCCCTGCTCTCTGTCAGAGAGCTATGGGAAAAAACATTCTGGACTTTGAAAAAGAAGCAGGTTTTTTTCCCCTTACTCTCCTGTCAGATAACTTGGATGAAAGAGTGTAGATTTTTAACCTTCTCTCGAGGTTTTGGCTGAATCTTAGAAACAGGAGGTTGAATTTTACAGGACTGGGCTGAGATCCAGCCAAGCAGTTACTGTGCTTCGTGCTTATTAAGACAAGTGTCCTTGATCTGAATCCAGAAGTAGACACTTGATTATTGATCTTGCTCTGAGCAAACACATCTTCATTTACGGAAGATTTTTAGAAGTAGGGCGAGCCAGATTTTTACGAAAACGGTGGGAAGGAACTCAGCAATATTCATCTGGGATATAAAGCCTTAGAAACATGTAGAAAAGCAGAACATCTCAGCTTATTGGCTCTTAAATATTTTCTCTTCCCCTTGTCTAGTTTGATGAAGAGAAGGACCAGGGGAGACATGATAGCAGTGTTCCGATATCTCAGAGGGTGCCACAAAGAAGAGGGAGTCAAACTTTTCTCCAAGGCACCTGGGGGCAGGACAAGGAGCAATGGGTGGAAACTAACCAAGGAGAGAAGCAACTTAGAACTAAGGAGAAATTTCCTAACAGTAAGAACAATTAACCTCTGGAACAGCTTGCCTCCAGCAGTTGTGAATGCCCCAACCCTGGAAGTCTTTAAAAAGATGTTAGACAGCCATTTGTCTGAAATGGTATAAGGTTCCTGCCCATGCAGGGGGTTGGACTAGAAGACCTACAAGGTCCCTTCCAACTCTGCTATTGTATTGTATTGTATTGTATTGTATTGTATAAATAAAACATTAGTGGGAATCCCGATTCTAGAATCTGTCTTTTCGAAGAATTTGTTTTAAAGAGTGGACTTGAATCCTAAGATTTAAATTAATACTTGATCAGAAAAATGGATCTCCTCTAGAGATCTGGGACACAAAGGAAGTGATTCTCTAGAGAACAATATTTGCAAGTGGTTTTTGAGATCTTTTTATTGCTTTTTTTTGGTCTGTTCATAGTTTAGGTTTTCACCCTTACAACAGCATTTGCCTATCAAAAATTAGATGTTTCTTGATACTTCTTGTTCCAATGTTAGTGGTTTTAATCCTACCTTGGATATATTATGTTAAATATTGTTTTGCTCTTAAGTTATTGAAATTTGTTGAAAAAATCTCACAAATGAAATGAGATGGATGGATGGATGGATGGATGGATGGATGGATGGATGGATGGATGGATGGACGGACGGACGGATAAATGGATGGATGGATGGATGGATGGATGGATAGATAGATAGATAGATAGATAGATAGATAGATAGATAGATAGATAGATAGATAGATAGATAGATAGATAGGATGGATATATATTAGATTGAGATAGATAGATAGATAGATAGATAGATAGATAGATAGATAGATAGATAGATAGATAGATAGATAGATAGATAGATAGGATGGATATATATTAGATTGAGATAGATAGATAGATAGATAGATAGATAGATAGATAGATAGATAGATAGATAGATAGATAGATAGATAGATAGACAGACAGATAGATAGATAGATAGATAGATAGAGTGGATGGATATATATTAGATTGAGATAGATAGATAGATAGATAGATAGATAGATAGATAGATAGATAGATAGATAGATAGGCAGGCAGGCAGGCAGGCAGGCAGGCAGGCAGGCAGGCAGGCAGGCAGGCAGGCAGGCAGGCAGGCAGGCAGGCAGGCAGGCAGGCAGGCAGGCAGGCAGGCAGGCAGGCAGGCAGGCAGGCAGGCAGGCAGGCAGGCAGGCAGATATACATAGACACAGACAGACAGACAGAGACATGATAGATAGATTAGAGGTAGAGGTAGATAATAGATAATAAAGATAGATGAGAAAGAGATGAGAGTGTAATGATAGATGACAAATAGAAGAGAGAGAGGGTGGGGGAGAGAGAGAGAAAGAGGGAGGGGGAGAGAGAGGGAGAGAGAGAGGGAGGGAGGGGGGAGAGAGAGGGAGAGAAAGAGGGAGAGAGAGAGAAAGATACACAGACAGACAAGACTAAATATTTGGAATCTCTAAATTTTGCATGGCATGATTGCAAGACTACTTAAAAGCAAGAATTCATAACACTGGCTCAATTATGGAAATACTTAAATTTAATACTTACATTTCATCGATTTGCACCTGCAGCTTTGTCAAATTATTTTGCAATCGTTTAGGAAATGGCTGGAATTCCCCTCTCAGCCGGGTATCTTGACGCTTCCCTTCTCTGAAGAGACAAATTTTAAGCCACACCGATGTCTGCTTATATACAATTTATTTTAAGGTTACTGTTAAAACAACAACTTTAGTGCAACTTGAAATTCACATCTCGACATCTAATTGCGTCCATCTTCTAACCACCAACGGTTGTCATTACAGTGGAAAATCTTCACGTTGACTTTCATCCATTGTACGCGCACACGCGCACACTCAAACACACCTAAGAGCAATTCGGAATATGATAGAATTCCTAAACAAAAAGGCTCTCCGTACGGAGGAAATCTGAAACGTGTACAGCAAACAACGCAAACCACAGCATTCTGAGATGTATTTTGATATTCCTGGAAGGTCAGGTAAATTCCACATTCCATAGTAGTCAAGTAAGAGAAGCAGAACAAAGCCACTCTCGGGCCTGTTGACCACAATTCATAATGGTCTCACAACTTCAACCATCAACTTTCGAGCCTGGTGTTAAGGCTGGAGTAGGGTACATCATTCAACCTCCTTCTGCCTCTGGAATCTGTATGGATCCTTCCATTGCAACACCAATCTCAGTAGAAGAATCCTGGAAGATCTCCTTAATCTTCAGAGATACCTTCTACCTGCTACTCCCTTCCCCTCCGTTGACTAGAGAGGTTTAATTTATTTATTTAGCTCATGGGCTTCTGCTTCCTTGCACATGAGCTCATTTGGGTCTACAACAATTTGCCATGGCCAACTCAACGTGGTCAACTCAACGTGGTCAACTCAACATGGCCAACTCAATGTGGCCAACTCAACGTGGCCAACTCAACGTGGCCAACTCAACATGACCAACTTACCATGGCCAACTCGCCACGGCCAACTCACCATTCCAAACTCACCATGGTCAACTCATTATGGCCAACTAGTCATGGCCAACTTGCTGCGGGACAAGAATTACATTAGTATTGAGGAAGTAGTGGAATAGAATCATCAAAGAAAGGATGCCCAAGGAGGGACAAAATAAAATGTGAATGACAAAAAATAAAATTATTTTAAATAATTGAATTGCTGACTTGTCCCGCAGCAAGTTGGCCACGGCTACTTGACCATAACGAGTTGATCATGGTGAGTGGCACGTTGGCCACGGCAAATTGGCTGCGGCGAGTTGACCATAGCAAGTTGTCCCATTCCGTCCTCATTTTTCCCCTTACTAGAAGCTGATGGAACAATTGCCTATTTTCTAAATAGCATCAAGGACCCCACAGCAGTTTTTACAGCTTGAAATGTTGGTTTCTCCCCTCCATGAACGATGCAGTGGATATGATCTCAGGAAATCATAGCTTCGTCTTTTCTACTCCGTGAAGCACAAACTAGTTCAACTAGATCCACATCCCAAAATGGGAGGGATCTCCTGGATTTGTGGCCCTTTTTTCCGAAATGATTATGTAATGCTGATATGTCTTTACGCCACTGTTTATCAACTTTGGCCACTTGGAAGATGCCTGGAGTTTAACTCCCAGAATTCCCCAGCCAGCTATGCTGGGAGTTGAAGTCCACCCCACTCTTTAAGTGGCCAAGATTGACCACGGCTATTTTATGCCAATGATTCTTATCTCCTGCGTTCTCAATTTAACAGAATGCCGTTGAACATAAAGAAAAGAAAAAGAACTATAAACATACAACAGTGGTTTGGGGACGATGTTTTGATGGCAGAACATTAAATATGTTTCCTGGCATCACGGTATAAACCAGAAACAAAACAACTGGAGCAGAGGTGGGTCCCTACCAGTTTGGACCGGTTCGGCTGAGTAGGTAGTAACTTGGCCGCCCGGTGGCGCCATCTTTATTTTTGCTTCTGCGCATGCAAATTTCTGCAATCTTCATTGCAGAAATTTTAATTCCTCCTTTTTTTATGTTCCGTGCATTAGGTGTAAATGCACACGCAAAACATTTTGCACGCCGAACTGGCAGTAATGCCAGTAGCAACTCACCCCTGGACTGGAGGACTCAACTTTTTGGCTACTGGCCTACTCTACTCTTCTGCAAATATTTGTTTTGTGAAGAGAGAATGTTTTACAGAACGGATGAAAATTGTATTCTGGAGGGAGTGTAGTATTTTGGTACTAACATGTGGAAATATTAAAGTATTATAGTGATGGGGAACATAAATCTACAACCCACCTTCTCCGATGCAATCGTAATACTCAATATTGAGAATTACGGCCTTCCACTGACTCCCGCTTGGAAATGAAGAATTCTTGGGTTTTGATGGGTGCAAGTAATACAGTCTACACTTGCATCCTGACCCCTTCCTTTACCCCAAATTCTGAGGCAATTTGGCCCTCGCTTCAGCTTCATCCAGCAGAACTTGGCTGAAGTTGGTAGAAGCAGCAAAGAAATGAGAAAGGAGCTCATTCCAAGGAAAGAGGCATGGGAAAATGGCAAAGACGAAGGACAGAGACACAAATAATGAACTTAAGACTGAGGTGATACGACATTCCTTGTCCTGGTTCGGCAGGAATCCTCAGTCAAAGATGGAAGGCGAAAAGGCTTCTCATCTCTGCGACAGAAGAGAATTGCAGATGGATGAGGAGAAGAACAAGTGGAGACCCTCATTCAGATACCTCTCTCTCTCTCTCTCTCTCTCACACACACACACACACACAATTAAAAGCACACAAAGTTTCACAAAGCCACTTGACAGTACAGTACGCTTAATATTTACTTCCAGCATAATGCTCCTCACAATGCAAGTTATGTTACATTTGCTAGTTAGCACACATTCTCTCTCACTCTCTCTCTCTCTCTCTCTCTCTCTCTCTCTCTTGTTTTTTCCCCCAGGAGGATTCAAGAGTTGAATTCAAGGAGAAACTTTTCCGGGCCGTTCAGACGTTCTCCTGAAGCCACCCGAAGAGAGTTGGGCTTCCCAGGGTCCTGTCCCCATCGGTAGACTTCTCCACGGCTTCGCAGTATTTCAGGACTGCCTGGAAGAGGTCTCCCACGGACCAGCCTTTCTCCTGCAAGGACTTCGAAAGCTAGAAGGGAGGAAAAATGAGGGGACAATTAAGAAACCCAACAGCAGATTGCTGCATGAGACATGCCCAAGAATAGGGTATGTCTCACTCTAGAGAAGAGAAGATTGGAGAACTTCATCATCTTTTGAAGGACATCTTCTCCTAGTCATAGCTACCTGACCCACAAAACAGGAGATTGGAGAATTTCATCACCTTTGAAGGACATCTTTTCCTAGTCATATCTACCTGAGCCACAAGCCAGGAAGTTGAAGAGCTTCATCACCTTTGAAGGCCATCTTTTCCTAGTCATAGCTACCTGACCTACAAAAGAGGAGTTGGGAGGGACTTCATCATCCGCGGCTCACACCTGGAAGCTTTTCCCCTTCTTTTTAAAGCATTTTGTCCTGCCTATTCACCAACCAGCAGGAAAAAAATGCTTTAAAGAATGAAAAAAAGAGGTCCCCACAATTGCACAGCACAGCTGAACCTTTCCCCCCCCCCCCCCACTTCTTAAAGCATTTCTTACTACCAGTTCGGGTGAATAGGTAGTAAAAATGCTTTAAAAATTACAAAAAGTTGGCCATGCCCACCCAGTTACATGACCTCCACCACCAAACCAGGCCCAGAGAACTGGTGGAAATTTTTTTTTTACATTTCACCATGTGGGGTTGGACTAGATGACCTACAAGGTCCCTTCCAGCTCTGTTAATCTGTCTCTAAGCTCAGAGAACAAACCTTCATAGATACTTCTATAAATGGGTATCTCCAAAAGCTGGTTTTCACTTCCTTAAGCCTGTTGCTCAGAAAGATATTCCCAAGAGTTCCAATGACCCCGATTTTTGTTATTAGTAGGCAACAGCTGGCTAAACTATATATATATATATATTGTGCACAAATCCATCCACTGGTAACAGTCCTGAATAAACTGGCATTCGACAATTGCTCAGAGGAGTATGGAAATATCTCTCTTTCCATCCTTCCATGACATAAAGTGTGGTTTCTTTGGTGAATTTACTCTATTGTGAGTGGAAACCACTGACTCCAAAGTGGCACATTTGAGGAAGCGCAAAGATCCACAAGGCAGAGATCAAAATTTCCAATAAGAAGCCAAAGTTGTGTAGTTCAAGGATCTCCAACCTTTGCAACTTTAAGTCTGAAGGACTTCAGCTCCCAGAATTCTCCAGCCAGCGAAGCAAAGATCCACAAGGCAGAGATCAAAATTTCCAACGAGAAGCCAAAGTTGTGTAGTTCAAGGATCTCCAACCTTTGCAACTTTAAGTCTGAAGGACTTCAGCTCCCAGACTTCCAGCTTTGCTGGCTGGAGAAGTCTGGGAGCTGAAGTCCTTCAGACTTAAAGTTGCAAAGGTTGGAGACCCCTGGTGTAGTTCAAACACTTACCTGCTCAGAGGAAATTTTTCCTCGTTCTCACAGCTTGAATAAAAACACGTGTGGGATGCAGAGGGCAACGTAGTTTGCTATCTGGGATGAAAACTGGAATTTTGAAGGGGGGGGGGGAAATGGGAATGTTTCTTTGGACCCAACGCATCGCCCTGTATTAATCCTGTGTCCTTTTGTGAATGGTTCCGACCAAAATATTTCACTTTGGATGTCAACTGGGGGACCCTGGTAGGTTTTCTGAGAATCTCACTGCATCAACTCTTATTTCTAAATCTGGAGAAATAAATTCTTGGTCATCCAAGGTCGTGGTTGTCCCAAAGGTGCTTTTTTTCAGGGTGCAACTGGACTTCCTTGGTTTTTTTCCTTTGGAAGACGTTTCGCTTCTCATCCAAGAAGCTTCTTCAGTTCTGACTGAAAGGTGGAGGATGGAAGGATTGATGTTCCTTGCGGACAGCTGGCTGTTTGCATCCTTTTGTAAGTAGTAAATGCTAACTCCATGCATGGGTGTCTTAAAATTTATTTCTCAAACACAGGGCTAATCTACTCCTAAATGAAACCATGAGGACTGGAGGCATTTCTAAACAAAACGGCAAAAGTGTAAGTAGAAAAACAAGGACAATTGTTTGTTTAAAAAAAATATCTGAACATCTGAAGGAAGAAAATACTATAGTTATGATGGCAAATCTATGGCACGTTTACCACAGGTGCCATAACTGAGGGAACGCAAGTGTTTCCCTATGTCAGCTCCAGTGCGCATATGCGCAGTGGCCAGCTGATTTTTGGTCTTCCGGAGGGCATAGGAAGGCCGTTTTGAATGCTCCAACACTAGATGTTTTTAAGAAGAGGTTGGATAGCCATTTGCCTGAAGTGGCGGAGGGTTTCCTGCTTAAGCAGGGGGTTGGACTAGAAGACCTCCAAGGACCCCTCCAACTCTGTTATTCTACTCTAATTCTAATTCTAATTTTAATTCTTATTCTTACTCTATTCTATTCTACACTACGCTACTCTATTCAATTCTATTTTACTCTATTCTATTTTACTCTATTCTATTTTACTCTATTCTATTTTACTCTATTCTATTTACTCTATTCTATTCTATTTTATTTTATTCTATTCTATTCTTTATTCTATTTTACTCTATTCTATTCTATTCTATTTTAGTTTACTCTATTCTATTTTACTCTATTCTATTCTATTTTACTCTATTCTATTCTACTCTTTTACTCTATTCTACTCTATTCTGTTCTGTTTTACTCTATTCTATTTTACTCTATTCCTATTCTATTCTACTCTATTTTACTCTATTCTATTCTATTTTATTCTATTCTATTCTATTTTACTCTATTCTATTTTACTCTATTCTATTTTAATCTATTCTATTTTACTCTACTCTATTCTACAGTATGACTGAGAACCGATCTCTCCCAAGATCACCCATAATTGCTTCACAATTCCAGAAACATTTCAACCGGCTCTCTGACTCACCTACTAATTAGCCGACGTATTTTACTTCGATGTGACTTTTTAAAACAACTAAATTCCATAATGGCTGCACACTTTTCCATGGACATCCTTGAAGTTTCTAAACAACAACTGCCTGCAGGATGAACCCAAATGGCTCTTCTATGGGTTGACTTTGGAGCAGGTCATCCTGGGGGACCATCACATTGCTTAATTGCAGACTGTGGGTTCATACAAATCAAGATGCGGTTGTCCATAATTGCGGGTGAAATATGACCTGTACAAACAATCAAGTACCTGGAAGGGAAGTGTGTGTGTGTATGTGTGTGTGTGTATGTGTGTGTGTGTGTGTGTTGTTTTTTTAAGACCACAGAGCTTAGATTACAATGAGGTCATTATCTGCTTGCGGATAAACGCAGAGAGAGGAGAAAGATATTGAAAAGCATTTTACCATTCAAAGAAAGAAAATGAAAGTGGATTCAAAGTCACATTTAAACAGATGGGTAAAAAAATCTCAGATTAGGTTCTTTATCTGGTCACCATCACACCTGAATAGAATAACGGAGTGAGAAGGGAACTTGGAGGTCTTCTAGTCCAACCTGCTGCTGAAGCAGGAGATCCTACACCATTCAGGACAAATAGCAGTCCAGTCTCTTCTTAAAAACTTCCAGTGATGGAGCATTCACAACTTCTGGAGGCAAGTAGTGCCACTGATTCATTGTTTTCACTGTCAGGAAGTTTCTCCTTAGTTCCAGGTTGCTTCTCTCCTTGATTAGCTTCTATCCGTTGCTTCTTGTCCTACCCTTAGGTGCCTTGCAGAATAGCTCGACTCCCTCTTCTTTGGGGCAACCTCTGAGACTGCTATCATGTCTCCCCTGGTCCTTCTTTTCGCTAGACTAGACATGCCTAGTTCCCTCAATTGTTCATCATGTGTTTTAACCTCCAGTCCCTTAATCATCTCTGTTGCTCTTCTCTGCACTCTTTGCAGATATTCATATACCTGAATACTTTTAATTATATTATTTAATTTTGCCTGAGTTTGGCAAAAAATATCAGATTCGGGCAGGGGTCAGCAACCTGCAGCTCTGGAGCCGCACGTGGCTCTTTTATCCCTCTGCTGCGGCTCCCTGTCGCCAGTCGGCTCCATAATTGACAGGTAGAGAAAAAAGGATACCGTTCTAGGAGGAGGCTCTATGGTGGGGGAACCGGACTTCCGGTCAGTAGAGGGAAAAGGATGACATGCTAGGAGGAGACTCTATGGTGGGGGAATTGGACTTTCGGTTGGCAGAGAAAAAAGGATACCATGCTAGGAGGAGGCTCTATGGTGGGGGAACCGGACTTCCGGTCAGTAGAGGGAAAAGGATGCCATGCTAGGAGGAGACTCTATGGTGGGGGAACTGGACTTTCGGTTGGCAGAGAAAAAAGGATACCATGCTAGGAGGAGGCTCTATGGTGGGGGAACCGGACTTCCGGTCAGTAGAGGGAAAAGGATGACATGCTAGGAGGAGACTCTATGGTGGGGGAATTGGACTTTCGGTTGGCAGAGAAAAAAGGATACCATGCTAGGAGGAGGCTCTATGGTGGGGGAATTGGACTTTCGGTCATAGAGGGAAAAGGATGCCATGCTACGAGGAGACTCTATGGTGGGGGAATTGGACTTTCGGTTGGCAGAGAAAAAAGGATACCATGCTAGGAGGAGGCTCTATGGTGGGGGAACTGGACTTCCGGTCGGTAGAGGGAAAAGGATGACATGCTAGGAGGAGACTCTATGGTGGGGGAATTGGACTTTCGGTTGGCAGAGAAAAAAGGATACCATGCTAGGAGGAGGCTCTATGGTGGGGGAATTGGACTTTCGGTCATAGAGGGAAAAGGATGCCATGCTACGAGGAGACTCTATGGTGGGGGAATTGGACTTTCGGTTGGCAGAGAAAAAAGGATACCATGCTAGGAGGAGGCTCTATGGTGGGGGAACTGGACTTCCGGTCGGTAGAGTGAAAAGGATGACATGCTAGGAGGAGACTCTATGGTGGGGGAATTGGACTTTCGGTTGGCAGAGAAAAAAGGATACCATGCTAGGAGGAGGCTCTATGGTGGGGGAACCGGACTTCCGGTCAGTAGAGGGAAAAGGATGCCATGCTAGGAGGAGACTCTATGGTGGGGGAATTGGACTTTCGGTTGGCAGAGAAAAAAGGATACCATGCTAGGAGGAGGCTCTATGGTGGGGGAACCAGACTTCCGGTCAGTAGAGGGAAAAGGATGCCATGCTAGGAGGAGACTCTATGGTGGGGGAATTGGACTTTCGGTTGGCAGAGAAAAAAGGATACCATGCTAGGAGGAGGCTCTATGGTGGGGGAACCGGACTTCCGGTCAGTAGAGGGAAAAGGATGCCATGCTAGGAGGAGACTATATGGTGGGGGAATTGGACTTTCGGTTGGCAGAGAAAAAAGGATACCATGCTAGGAGGAAGCTCTATGGTGGGGGAACCAGACTTCCGGTCAGTAGAGGGAAAAGGATGCCATGCTAGGAGGAGGCTCTATGGTGGGGGAACCAGACTTCCGGTCAGTAGAGGGAAAAGGATGCCATGCTAGGAGGAGGCTCTATGGTGGGGGAATTGGACTTCCGGCCGACTCCAGAATTGAACGGGAGGCTTCCGGTTAGCACCTTTGTGGCTCTTTGTGTGTTTAAGGTTGCCGACCCCTGGATTAGGGTCTTCATCTGACCACCATCAAACCTTCAATGGCTTTGTTTTCCCCTAGAGCAGTGTTTCTCAACCTTGGCTACTTGAAGATGTCCGGACTTCAACTCCCAGAATTCCCTAGCCAGCATTCGCTGGCTGGGGAATTCTGGGAGTTGAAGTCCGGACATCTTCAAGTAGCCAAGGTTGAGAAATACTGCCCTAGAGCCATGACAGCCAACCTATGGCATGCGTGCCCCAAGTGACATGCAAAGCCATATCTGCTGACATGCGAACAGTGCAGGTTGCGTGGGGGGGGGAGGGTCATGCACGCATGCGCATATGTGGGAGGTGCTTTGCATTATGGGTGTTGCCACATGCATGCATGGTAGCGCACACACCCTTGCATTTTTGGCACCCCACCACAAAAAGGTTCGCCATCACTGCCCCAGAGTTATGCAATCAGGCCTGTTTGATCACCAAATAGATGCACCATCTATCCTCTTCCGTTTTAGTTATGCTACATATCTGTCTGCACCAATGAAGGCAGAAAGATATAACAAAAAGCATCTTTCCCTTTATAATAACCACGTGGCCTTCTTGATACTGACGATGCGCTTAAAACATTCGAGATTCGATATCTGTGGGATCGCATCCTACCCCACACATCCCTTCAGCCGCTTCGTTCCCACAGAGAGGGACTTCTCCGGGTGCCATCCACTAGGCAATGCCAGCGGGTGACGACCAGGGGAAGGGCCTTCTCTGTGGTGGGCCCTACCCTCTGCAACGATCTACCCCCCGAAATTAGATCTATCCCGGACCTCCGCTCTTTCCGCCAGCAACTAAAAACCTACTTTTTCCAACAGGCCGGCTTGGCCTAACCTACCGTACTTAGCCTTAGTATTTAGCAGAGAAATTCTACATTGGGCTTCAGGGATTAGTTTTAATGGGGTAGATTTTAGCACAGGGTGTTAATTTAATATAGTTTTAAGTATTTATGTATTTATTTTGTGATATATTGTGTTTTTATATTTCCTGTGCACCGTCCCGAGTCCCTTCGGGGAGAGGGGGTGGTTAACAAGTCGAATAAATGAAATGAAATATTTAAACAGGAGGCTAAGCTGGGCTCTCACTGAAAAGGCAACCGGGGGGAGTAAGAATTAAGGGTAGCTGTTGTGGCAGAAAAGGAGAAATAAACAAGCGGCAAAAACTGTGGACTCGAAGGGAGTCAACAGGAAGAAGAATGCAGTGAACCTGAAGGAAACATTCAAATCAACCAGGCTGTTTTTAGGGCAGGAGGCAAATGAGGCAGCCCACCGCAGGTCGCCCGAAGGAAATTAGTGGAGAACCTTTTTATTTAAAAAAAAAAAAAGCCCCCCGGAAGTGCAGGATGACTGTGCAGGTTTTCTCACGGGACAAAGATGAGAAGAAGAGATTCTGAACCTTTGCGATGTTGGCGAGGGGAAATGTGAAATTTAAGGGGAAGAACAGGATGACAAGAAAGACAAAAGGGGGCGGATCTTTGTATTGCACATTTGGGGTCATCTGGAGATTCAGATGACAAAATGAATTATCTATAGCTTTACGTTCATATTCCGTCCAGAAGTAAAAGTATTGGATGGCCAGGGGGGGGGGGGGGGGGGAAGAGAGAGAAAGGAGGGAGAGAGAGAGAGAGAGAAGGAGTAAGGGAGAGAGGCAAAGGGAAAGAAGGGAAGAGAGAGAAGGGGGGAGAAAGAGAGAGGGGGGAGAGAGAGAGAGTAAGGGAGAAAGGGAGGGAGGGAAAGAGGAGGAGAGAGAAAGGGGGGAGAAAGAGGGGGGGGAGAGAGAGAGTAAGGGAGAGAGGGAGGGAGGGAAAGGGGGGGAGAAAGAGAAAGGGTGAGCATGTGAGAGAGAGAAGGGAGAGTGAGAAAGAGAGAGGGGGAGAGGGAGGAAGAGAGAGAGAAAAAAGGGGGGAGAGAAAGATGGTGAAAGAGAGAGAGAAGGGAGAGAGAGGGAGGGAGAGAAAGGGGGAAGAAAGAGAGATGAGGGAGAGAAGGGAGAGAGAGAGGGAGTGAGAAAGAGAGAGGAGGAGGGGGAGAAAGAGAGAGCGAGAAAGAGAGGGGGAAGAGAAAAGGGGGGAAGAGAGAAAGAGAGGGAGTGAGTGAGTGAAAGAGAGAGAATAAGTAAGAGAGAGAAGGGAGAGAGGGAGAGAGTGAAAGGGGGAGAAAGAGTGAGAGAGAGAGAGGGAGGGAGGAAAAAGGGGGAGAAAGAGAGGGAGTGAGTGAGTGAAAGAGAGAGAATGAATAAGAGAGAGAAGGGAGAGAGAGACAGACAGAGAGAGGGAGAAAGAGAGAGAAGGTGAAAGAGAGAGAGAGGGAGACTCCATCATATGACGGACGGTCGCAATGGTCCCTGGGCCACAAAAGATCTGAACGTGACCTCCTGATGGAATGGCCCCCATTGAAGCTCCCTTCCCTGGGAGACCCCACGGCAACATCAACCTGGGCTTCCAACCAAAGCATTCTTTGAAAAAACGAGGGGGGGGGGGCGGTGGGTGGCTTCCCCACTGGTCTCCCATCCGGGGAAGGCTCCCTCCAAGCGTTCCCAGGCCGAAGACCCACGGCCAAGTGGAACTACACGTAAGCGTGTAGTAGCTCTGCGTCTTTTGCTACTCACGAGAACAAACTCCCCCGGTGCATCCTCATGGAAACGCAGCTCGGGCACCTCTGCTTCCGAAGCACTCAGCCACTGCAGGGCCATTCTCAGCTGAGGATCCACCGCGCACGGCCCCACGTCCACATTCACGATGACCAAGGCTTTGGGAGGCTTCCTCAGCCCTAGGAGAAGCCAAGGAGAAGGGGGGAGATGAAGCCCATCCGTCCCACGCTTGAGTCCCACCATGAGACCGAAAGGCTTTTGCAAAGAGAGGCAAATTGCTGCTAACGCACGAAAGGGAAAGCAATGAGGTTAGGCGCATTTGCTCATCGCCTCCCATTATACGAAGCTGTAAGAAAGAAAGAAAGAAAGAAAGAAAGAAAGAAAGAAAGAAAGAAAGAAAGAAAGAAAGAAAGAAAGAAAGAAAGAAAGAAAGAAAGAAAGAAAGAAAGAAAGAAAGAAGAGATCTTTGCAAACTGGGCAAAAGGGAAACAAACCGGCAATTTTAGTTCAATTTCAAGTAAATTCAAAGTGCTATGTTTATTTTATTTATGGTTCACATTTTTGAACTGCCCATCTCTCTCCCTCTCTCCTTCCTCTCCTTCCACTCATTCTCTCTCTCTCCTTCTCTCTCTCTTTCCATTCATTCTCTCTCTCTTTCTCCTTCCATTCATTCTCTCTCCTCTCTCTCTCCTTCCACTCATTCTCTCTCTTTCTCTCTCTCCTTCCATTCATTCTCTCTCCTCTCTCTCCTTCCATTCATTCTCTCTCCTTCTCTCTCTCCTTCCATTCATTCTCTCTCTCCTTCCATTCATTCTCTCTTTCTCTCTCTCTCCTTCCATTCATTCTCTCTCTCCTTGCTCTCTCTCCTTCCATTCATTCTCTCGCTCTCCTTCTCTCTCCTTCCATTCATTCTCTCTCCTCTCTCTCCTTCCATTCATTCTCTCTCCTTCTCTCTCTCCTTCCATTCATTCTCTCTCTCCTTCCATTCATTCTCTCTTTCTCTCTCTCTCCTTCCATTCATTCTCTCTCCTCTCTCTCTCCTTCCATTCATTCTCTCTCCTCTCTCTCTCCTTCCATTCATTCTCTCTCTCCTTCCATTCATTCTCTCTCCTTCCATTCATTCTCTCTCCTTCTCTCTCTCCTTCCATTCATTCTCTCTCTCCTTCCATTCATTCTCTCTTTCTCTCTCTCTCCTTCCATTCATTCTCTCTCTCCTTGCTCTCTCTCCTTCCATTCATTCTCTCGCTCTCCTTCTCTCTCCTTCCAATTCTCTCTCCTCTCTCTCCTTCCATTCATTCTCTCTCCTTCTCTCTCTCCTTCCATTCATTCTCTCTTTCTCTCTCTCTCCTTCCATTCATTCTCTCTCCTTCTCTCTCTCCTTCCATTCATTCTCTCTCCTGTCTCTCTCCTTCCATTCATTCTCTCTCTCCTTCCATTCATTCTCTCTCCTTCTCTCTCTCCTTCCATTCATTCTCTCTCTCCTTGCTCTCTCTCCTTCCATTCATTCTCTCTCTCTTTCTCTCTCTCCTTCCATTCATTCTCTCGCTCTCCTTCTCTCTCCTTCCATTCATTCTCTCTCCTCTCTCTCCTTCCATTCATTCTCTCTCTCTCGCTCTCTCCTTCCATTCATTCTCTCTCCTCTCTCTCCTTCCATTCATTCTCTCTCCTTCTCTCTCTCCTTCCATTCATTCTCTCTCCTCTCTCTCTCCTTCCACTCATTCTCTCTCTTTCTCTCTCTCTCCTTCCATTCATTCTCTCTTTCTCTCTCTCTCCTTCCATTCATTCTCTCTCCTTCTCTCTCTCCTTCCATTCATTCTCTCTCCTCTCTCTCTCCTTCCATTCATTCTCTCTCTTTCTCTCTCTCTCCTTCCATTCATTCTCTCCTTCCATTCATTCTCTCTCCTTCTCTCTCTCCTTCCATTCATTCTCTCTCCACTCTGTCTCCTTCCTTCTCTCTCTCCCTCTCTCCTCTTTCTCCTTCCATTTTCTCTCTCCTTCTCTCTCTCCTTCCATTCATTCTCTCTCTCCACTCTCTCTCTCCTTCTCTCTCTCTCTTTCATTTCTATCTCTCTCTTATGAATTTAGTGGTCCCTGAGGTCCAAAAGAATGGCCAACCCCCTGCCTAGGCAGGAGACCCTCCACCACTTCAGACAAATGGCTATCCAACATCTTCTTTAAACTTGTTGGGGCATTCACAACTTTTGGAGGCAACTTCTGTTCCACTGATTTATTGTTCTCACTGTCAGGAAATTTCTTCTCGGTTCTAAGTTGCTTCTCTCCTTGATTAGTTTCCACCCATTGCTTCTTGCTCTCCAAGGCACCTGAGGGCAGAACAAGAAGCAATGGGTGGAAACTAATCAAGGAGAGAAGCAACTTAGAACTAAGGAGGAATCTCCTGACAGTTAGAACAATGAATCAGTGGAACAGAAGTTGCCTCCAGAAGTTGTGAATGCCCCAACACTGGAAGTCTTTAAGAAGATGCTGGATAACCATTTGTCTGAAATGGTATGAGGTTCCTGCCTAGGCAGGGAGTTGGACTAGATCAGGGGTCTCCAACCTTTGCAACTTTAAGTCTGAAGGACTTCAGCTCCCAGACTTCTCCAGCCAGCTTTGCTATGTGGGTATATACATAATAAGCTTTGCTGGCTGGAGAATTCTGGGAGCTGAAGTCCTTCAGACTTAAAGTTGCAAAGGTTGGAGACCCCTGGATTAGATGACCTCCAAGGTCCCTTCCAACTCTGCTGTTGTATTACAATACAATCCGCATTCTCTCCCCTTTGAACTTACCTTCCATGCAATCGTTGAGCTCTTCCTCCTTGTCTTCTGTCCCATCGCTAGAAAAGAAGGGAGACCGATGAGAAACGGTGACCGTATGAAACTGTTCAGGATGAACGTTCAAGAAAAAAATAGCAAGGCCCGACAGAAGTTGTGAGGAATTACAGTGAAAAACCTTTGCTTCTCCCACCCTTTCCTGCTTCGCAAATGTCCTGGTTAAAGGATTAAATAAGTCCACCTTCTTTTCTTTTCTTTTTTTAAAGATCAATATCCAATGATTTGGAGAAGAAAATACAGGTAGTCCTCGACTTACGACAGTTCCTTTAGTGACCGTTTCAAGTTACAACGGCAATGAAAATAGGGACTTATGACCGTTTTTCACAGTTACGATCTTGCCCCATGTTCACGTGATCGAAATTCAGATGCTTGGCAACTGGTTCGTACTTGTGACCGTTGCAGGGACCATGGGGTCACACAATCCCCTTTTGTGACCTTCTGGCAATATAAGCCAATGGGGGGAAGCCAGATTCACTCAACAACCAGGTTGCTAACTTACTAACTGCAGGGATTCACTTAACAACCAGGTTGCTAACTTACTAACTGCAGGGATTCACTTATCAACCAGGTTGCTAACTGACTAACTGCAGGGATTCACTTAACAACCAGGTTGCTAACTTACTAACTGTGGGGATTCACTTATCAACCAGGTTGCTAACTTACTAACTGCAGGGATTCACTCAACCACCAGGTTGCTAACTTACTAACTGCAGGGATTCACTTAACAACCAGGTTGCTAACTTACTAACTGCAGGGATTCACTTAACAACCAGGTTGCTAACTTACTAACTGCAGGGATTCACTCAACCACCAGGTTGCTAACTTACTAACTGTGGGGATTCACTTAACAACCAGGTTGCTAACTTACTAACTGCAGGGATTCACTCAACCACCAGGTTGCTAACTTACTAACTGCAGGGATTCACTCAACCACCAGGTTGCTAACTTACTAACTGCAGGGATTCACTTAACAACCAGGTTGCTAACTTACTAACTGCAGGGATTCACTTAACAACCAGGTTGCTAACTTACTAACTGCAAGGATTCACTGAACAACCAGGTTGCTAACTTACTAACTGCAGGTTGCACTTAACAACCAAGAAGGGTGATAAAAATGGGGAAAAAACTAGCTTAAACAAACGTCACGTTTAGCCACAAAAATTGGGGGCTCAATTGGTGGCCGTTAGTCAAGGAGGACCTGTACCGCTTCAAATGTCCACCCAACATCTCCAAGAGTGGGAGCGAGGAGAACGAGGGGGAATTGGGTAAAAGGAAAAAAACAGAAACACCACAGGTAGCAAGCTCTTATTCTTAGCAAGGCAGAATCGGCAGGAGGAGGAGGAGGAGGAGGAGGAGGAGGAGGAGGAGGAGGAGGAGGAGGAGGAGGAGGAGGAGGAGGAGGGACGGCAAGGGGGGAGGGGCACATGCAACAACACAGATCGGATGCTGGGTTGTTCTTGCCGCGAAAGGCATTTGCACCGTCACACGATCAAATGGAGCCCGCTCTGTATGGTTAAGGAACAAGCGCGATTGTTAAGAAGTGAGAAGCAAAAAACGGCGACAAGTGAAATTGCACCAGGATTTAAATGCGCCCGATTGGTTGGTCTTGGGGGGAAAATGGAATCGCGGCCATGCATGAAAACATGAGGAGGGGGACCGTCCTGTCGCTGGCTCTTGGTCGGACCAACCTGTCGGATGTCGAAAAGGACAAACTCTCCTCATACAAATCTCCTTCTAAACCCAGACTGCTCCAGCTACTGCTGTTACCATTACTGCCAGGAGAGAAGAGAAGAGGACTGAGCGACGAGGAAGTAAGTAGTTAGCGCCAATCAGAACTTCCTATTGACTAGCGGATTGCCTTAGATCAGGGGTGTCAAACTCAAGGCCCGCGGGCCAGATCCGCAGTCAGATCTGGCCCGCACGGCTGTCCTAATAATGGTAAGGGGCTAGGCCTGAGTCGCTTCAGCCAGCAGGCCCACCCAATCCCAGCAGGGTGTAAACCCTGACGCCATCTTTTCTGTTGGATTTTTGGCCCGCCACACTTTCCAATAGTCTACTATGCCGTTTTCTATTGTGGGAAAATGGGAGAGGGGGATTGAGTTAGATGATAGGTAGCCATAACGAAATTCTTTCTAGAAAGCCAAGGTCATCCTTTCTCTTTGCACCGCTTTTGGGTAACAGATGTCATACTTCACAGTTAAATCAATACAATACAATAGCAGAGTTGGAAGGGACCTTGGAGATCTTCTAGTCCAACCCCCTGCCTAGGCAGGAAGCCCTATACCATTACAGACAAATGACTATCCAACGTCATCTTGAAGTCTTCCAGGATTGGGGCATTCACAACTTCTGGAGGCAACTTCTGTTCCACTGATTTAATTGTTCTAACTGTCAGGAAATTTCTCCTCAGTTCTAAGTTGCTTCTCTCCTTGATTAGTTTCCACCCATTGGAAACTAATCATTCCACCTTTTAAAAAAAACCACCAGTTTCTTAAGCTAAAAGGCTGTTAAAGTCAACCGGGGGGGGGGGGGGGGGCTTAAGAAGGGTTTGCCAAGCCAACTCATCAAAACTGTACATTAAGCATTCACTCTGGAGACGTTCAGTCACTAAAAGTTGACTCCGATGGAGGGGAGGTCATCCGTCAACATTAGAAATAGATTTTTAGTCACCTGTCGCTCAGGTGGAGAAAACTGCTGCTCTCGTCCAGATGTTCATCATCAAAACTCAAGTTGGACCAGCTGCCAGTGCTGTCATCTCCAGTTTGCTGGCTGACCACAGACTCAGCAGAATTCGGTCCCTCCGTTTCCATGGCACTAATACGGGTAAGTAGGGTAGAGTCACTATTTGTCATTGCGCTCCGCATACTTGACCCTTCCTCCAGGGTTGACCGCACCTGGGACCCACTCCAGAGGTCTCCTCAAAGTCCAATGGCTCTTTCAGAAAGATGAAACAAGTCTCGTGGCCAAGCCCCTTATATATTTCAATAGTAGTTCAATAGTAAATTGGAGCCAGAATTCAATAGCATTAAGAGAGGTTGGGCTTAAGACTGTGGGAATGTAATGACTCTAGACTGGTGGCTTCTTTAACTCCTCCCTCCCTCTCTCCTTCTCTTCTCCTAATCTAGTCTAATGAAGTTCAACAGTAAATTGGCACCAGAATTCAAGAGAGGTTGGATTTAAGACTGTTTGTGGGAATGTAATAACTCTAGGCTGATGGCTTGTTTAACTCCTTCCTTCCTCCCTCTCTCCTTCTCTTCTCCTAATCTAGTCTAATGAAGTTCAACAGTAAATTGGCACCAGAATTCAAGAGAGGTTGGATTTAAGACTGTTTGTGGGAACGTAATGACTCTAGGCTGATGGCTTGTTTAACTCTGCCCCAACCAGCTCTACCTCTCTTCTCCTAATCTAGTCAACTCAAGTTCGGTACTAAATTGGTGCCAGATAAGGATCAACAGCATTCAAGAGGGGTTGGACTTAGACCATTTTTGGGAACACAATGATTCTAGGCAGATGACTTGTTTAACTCCTCCCCCTGCTCTCCTTCTCCTGATCAACTCAAGTTCAATATTAAATTGATGCCAGATCAGGGTCAACGAAATTCAAGAGGGGTTGGACTTACACAGTTTGTGGGAACATAATGACTCTAGGCTGGTGACCCATTTAATTCCCCCGCCCCCAGCCCTCCTTCTCTTCTCCTAATCTAGTCAACTCAAGCTCAACTCTAAATTGGCGCCAGATATGGGTCAGCAGAATTCAAGAGGAGTTGGACTTAGACTGTTGATGGCAAGCAACATAATGACTTTAGGCTGATGACTCATTTAATTCTGCCCCCCACCCCAGCTCTGCCCGCTCTTCTCCTATAGCAGTGATGGCGAACCTTTTCGGCACCGTGCCCAAACCGGAACATAACCGTGCATATGTGTACATGCGCGCATGTGCGCCAGAGCCCCAAGAAACTAGAAATCCCAAACCCCCAGAAACTGGTTTCCGGCGTGCCAGCTGGTCTTTGCGCCTGCAGGAGTACTGGAAACCCAAGGTTTCCGGGGCTGGCTAGTGTGCGCAGAACAGCAGCTGGCGATGGCGCCCATGCCCACAGAGAGGGCTCTGTGTGCCACCTCTGGCACACGTGCCGTAGGTTCTCCATCACACGGTCCTACAGTATATATTCCCTGCAAAAACCAACCTTACCTTATATTGATGGCTGGAGCAAGATTTGTCATGCAGGAAGTCATAATCTCCGTGGTTAGACTTTCGGCAAAACTGATTCCATCTTGACTGATTCCGCTATCCGCTGTCAAACTGGTGTTGCTGAGTTGTCTCCTCGCTCGGTCCAACTTGACAGGTGCAAGGTTTTCAGCCAATAGGAGCCTCTCCTCCATATCGACGTGAATTTTGGGAATGTCCAAATGAAGCCCATGAGATTTAGGCAAGGCGATGCTCACACTCCCATCTGAAGACTGCCTAACGTTGGAAGGAAGATCTCGTCCAGCTAGCGCCAGCGACGAACCGCCAATGCAGGTTTGATGTTCTTTCAAACTGCAGAGTTTGCAGGCAGCGACAGAAAATGGGATCATTTGTTCTTCATAGGTTAACCTCTCTCCATTGGCCCAGCCTTCGGGAGCTTGCCGAGTAGCTGATCCTAAGCTCACTTCTAAAGTATTATCTACCATCTTCTTCGCGTATTGGTCTACGGCTCGTAAAATGTTCCCTTGGTAGGTCGAGTCCCTCAAACTCTCCGTGCTGTGATACAGCTTCTGCTTACAACGGGAAGAAGGCAGCCTTTGACTCCACATCGTTTTGAAATCGGCGACTTTGTCGTCTCTCGGCGGTTGGTACAAGCAAGAATCCGTGAAAGATTTGGGTAAACTCGTCGCGGACATATACGTCCTTCTGGCGTCAGAGGTGATTGTACAAGCAAGAGATTCTGAAAAGTCAAGCAACTTTGAATGTTCAGGCCCATGTAAGGGACACCGACTCCTCCAAGGTTGCTTCGCGAGATGAAGCACCACGCCATTTTTCTGACTCTTTTGATCGAAGTCCTGGTTTGAGGCCTCGAACAACTCAAGCTTGCTGTGTAGCTTGGAGCTCTTTTCCGGAGCAGCCTTTCGACTGTGCTTCGCCCGGAGTTTCCTGGCGGCTTGCTGCATTCCAGACCTCACCGTTTTGTAAGCGAGCCTGCTTGCAAAATTATCCAGGATGAGCTCCCCGTGGCCGCCTTCCCGTTTCAAAACCCGAATGATGTGGTCGGCGTATTCATCTGTCACGCTTTCGCAGCTGGGGTATTTGGAGCTGAGGCCCGAAGTTTCCGAATTCAGGGGCACAGGAAGAGCGCAAGAGTCTGGTTCTCTAGAACATGGCTTCGGTCTCTTGTCTTTGGACCCACATTCGTGATAGCCTCTTTTCAGGTGGAAGCAATCGCCCTCGTGATTAACGTGACAGAGGCTCAGAAGTTTACAATGTCTTGAGGTGAGCCTTTTTTTGGCTTCTCGGATGACCCTCCCAGCCATTTCACCAGCGTAAATCCACAAAGCAGGTGTGTGTTTCTCCAGAACGTTAACACATGTGGAATGCCCGCCTCTTTGGTCTTCTGGGCTTACTTGAAAGTATCTCTTCTTCTCCATCTGAGTAGCTTCATCTTCTAAATGTGAAGCGGCTTGTTCGGTTGCCATAGAGATGATACGAGTAGCTAGATGATCAGCGTAATGGAGTGTCGGTCCCAAAGGTTGAATTTGCTCTAACGATGTTTCCGAATGTTCTTCAACTTCCTTGTTCTCCACTTCTTCGGAGAGAGACCGCATTAATTTCAACATAAACTCTTCCTTTTCTAACTTTTCACATTCCGGAGCGTATATTCCATCCGTTTCCGGCACGTAAGGAGTCGAAGGGGGAGTAGCCGGCGCAAACTCCTTCGCTAATTCCCCTTTCAGTTTTTGGGTTAATTTCCTTAAATTCCACTCCGAACCTGCCTGAGAAGGCATCAACGGTGTGGAGGGTGGTGTTTCTGGTACCGCGAGAAGATTTGTGTCTCTGACACTCAATTTATCTTCCAGCTGAAGTGCATCTTCACACGTGGGCCCCACGGAAGAGTTCCTTATTTCCGAAAAAGGCATCTCATGGCCAAACGCAGAACCCCCTGGGGCCTTAGACGCGCTCTGTTTTTCAAGCAAATTACTGATAGTTATCGCTGAACTGTCTTCCACATCTGGAACCTGCTCATTCGATTTGACAAATGTCACCGTAGGAGAGATTGTACTTGTGGATGGCTGGCAAGCCGCCCGGTTCTTATTTTCCTGAACGCCCTCTTGAGATCCCGACAGCAAACATCGGTTCGAAGCCGCGGTAGAGATATGAAATTTCGATATGTTGTTTAAAGGCATCTGCTGTTGACCCACGATCACTGGGATACTCTTCGTTTTCTCTCCTTGTCTGGCCACGCCCTGAGATTCCTTCTTACCGCTTCTTCCGTGGGTTCCCAACCCAACGCAGTAGGCTAATTTCTCACTCGTAGCCGAACACGCCGATTTCGTCTCGTCGACGGACTGCTTGACGACGCGTTTGGCCAGATAATTTGCAAACATGTTCTTGCAGGAGTCTTTCCCGATGCACTGCAAACAGGGGGCGTCCTTCATTTGGAGCACCCCGGTGTACGACTCTGCCGATTTAGAGACCCGAGAAGAAGTGACGGCTTCGTAGGCTTCCGATACGATCATATCGACCATCGTCCCAGAAAAGCTATTGGTGCTCGATAGGTCTGCAAGTTTGTTGGGCTCAGGGTGGTCGGGGGGATGGCGTTCCTTGCCTGGTGCGGAATTGGGGGTCAGGTAGATATTTCTGAGTGAGGACACTTCGCTTCGATTGTTTTTGGTGGCACAACACATTTCCGGGGACCCTGTGTAGAAGGAGACCTTGGCCTCGGATGCCAGTGGATTGTTGACTTTGGTTTCCTTCCATAAAATCTGGTGCTGAGAAAGGATGCTTCCAGCCAAGGGCACCGGAATCAAACTTGCAACGCCCGTTGTGTACAACAAGGCTTGGTTAATGGTGTGTTCCTTTCTGAATTCCCAAACAGGGTTGAAGGCTGCCGGCACTTTCTCACAAAGCTCATAAGAACCGTTGGATGTCTGAGTTAACTCCAGCACCTTCTCCTTGCTTACATATCTTACGCTGTCCACGGAAACGCTGATGGCCGCTTGCGACGTGAAGCTCACATCGACCTGCGATAACTCAATGAAAGCATCCTGGATGACGGATTCAGACAAGTCTTCGGCATAGGACCACACGACGCCATCGTTGTAATGGAAGGAGCCCCGATGAGAGGCCGTGGGCGTCGGCGGATGCGAAAACTGACAGACTTCCATTATCCCCTCAAATATCAGCTCCTCGGCAAGGTTCGCTGCAAATTTGGTAACGGTGTTGGTGAACATTTGTTGCTTCACAGAGTACAGTTCTTTCAATGCTCCAGTGACGGCTTCGCTGACCAAAAACCCTGCCAAGCCATTAATAGCTTTCTTCTTCAGCAGAAGAGCTTGCTGCCTCCCAATCTCGTAGAAGGCCATCTGGAAGACCGAAGAAGTCAACTTAGCAGCCAACTGACACAACGCATTGGTACACGAAGAAACACCCTTCTGGAGATCTTTAAACGCACTTCCAAAACTCGTTTCCACCAGCTCCGAAGCAAATCTCTGGATGTGATCTTTAATCACTCCCGACTTGTGTTTGGACCTATCTTTCTTATAAAGTCCTTTTCTAGGTATCTCTCTTTGGATTTTCGCCGTCCGGTCTTTCTGTTCTTCTGGGACGACCTTACCCTGGCTGATCATCTCCGGTGTGCATCTACACAATGAGGGTGGCCTAGCATTACACACAGAGCCCAGGATTTCAAAGGAAATGTTGTTTGCAAAATCCGAGTAAGTGTGATAGACAATGTTGTGGTTCTGGCTGAAGGCATTTCGGTTCACTCGACAGAGGCATTCGGTGGAAAAGCAACTGCCTGGCGGGCTGAAAGCAGATGATCTGATTGGGCTGAACAAGGCCGCGTGATCGTCAGCTGGGTTTTTGATCAGGCGGGGAGAATCTGGGACGTCCAACAGATTGTTGTATGGAGATTCTGGTTTGAGGGGAGTTGGCTTCCTTACGTTGGCTGGAAGAACCGGGCGATCACCCTTGAATTTCTGAGGATTCATTGATGCTGATGTGGAGCAGGTCTTCTGACATGAAACAGTGCTTTTCTGCGACGTATGACTTACGGCGGTGGGATCTCTAGGACCTTTAGAACGGTTTTCCAAAGTTTGTTCGCGTTCGTCAAATTGGTCAAAACTATCAAAAAACTCGCTGACTTCAGAGTCGGAATCTTCAACTCCCTCTTTCGCCACTGGGATTTTCGGCAGCTGTAGCTTGGCCTTCAAACTTTTCTGATAGCCTTCTTCATCCAAGAAGATGACAGGGCTCGGGCTAGAACAGTCCGACTCGGACGAATCGGCCGGAGAGGAAGAAAATAAGGTTTTGTGCAAAAAATTAACGCCGCGATCCGAAGAACTGTGGGGCCTGAAAAAACTTCTTTGTATCCAAGGATCGGAAACGGAAGTGGAGACCGAATTTCTTACGGAAGAGGACAATTCTTCAAGCTCTAAGATGTTCACCAGAGAGATGGAGGACTTGACCGATGGCCTCCGATACAGAGAACTGATGAAGGACTTTTGATCATTAGATTTGAGAGGATGAGCAAAAGTGGACTTTGGAGACGACTCTGGACTCTTCTCAGGTTCTGTTCAAAAGGAAGTGGGGGGGGGGGAGAAAAGAAAGAGAAGACATTTTTGTAAGCTATCTAGGAGAAGGTCTATCTATGTGTCTACTAAGACTTGACACCAGCTTAATGAATCAAAATCAACTAGCAGAAATAGGACACATTCGGGGATGTGGTAGGATTCAGCCAATTTGGACCGGTTCGGGCGAATCAGATGCTAATTTTACATCTGGTTTGCCGAACCAGTAGTTCCAAGGATTGGCTGGCTCCGCCCACTCCACCTTGCTGCTCCCAGGAGTCTCCACCCAACCCATTTTGAATGCCAGGTAAGTGGAGGACCCACACGAAGGCTTTGGGACAGGGAAAAATGGGCCTCCCATAAGTTCCGGAAGTCTGGAAACGGGCTCATTTCTGGCCTCCAGAGGGCTTCCGGTATAACTGATGATGTTACCTAGTTGGGTAATGAAATGTCTAAAACAACCAAGCTCAGAAAGCAACAAGGACCCCACAGAAAAATAGCAACAGCACTTAGACGTCTCATAATCTGGGTGTCAACGTTCCAGCGTTGCCACGACGATTGTCAGGCTGCCCTAACAAAGTGAAAATTCTTGACATTCCTGTGGTCGGGAAGGGAATCTCTGGATGACCTGTGACTGCGCATGCATAGATTTACTTTCAGTGCTAATTGGGGAACGTGATTTATGACAGGCAGAGAGGAGGGGACATAGGGGGTAAAGTTCAGAAGCCATCCAATAACTTTCAATTCTGGCTACCCCAGAGGCTCAGAGCCAAGATGTTAATCCTAATAAATGGATGTTTTTTTGAACTTTATCTTGAGGCCGTGAATTAATTGGGGTTTTCTCTTGGGAGCTTCACACTGGGTCCTTATTTTACCAACTTCGAAAGGATGGAAGGCTGAGTCAACCTTGAGCCGGTCACGATCAAGCTCTTGACAGTGAGCGGAGTCGGCCTGCAATACTGCATTCTAACCACCGCGCCACCCCCGGCTCGCATACAACACACCACAGACGAAAAACATTTCTGGAAAGTCCAATTGAAGGAGAACGTGCCATTAAACATCCATTGCCAAACCCAAAGTATTGAAATAGTTACAATACATGGGGCTCCCCTTGAAGTGCACCCGAAGACTGCAGCTTGTCCAGAATGCGGCTGTGCGGGGAGTTATGGGAACCTCTAGGTTTGCCCATGTAACACCGCTCCTGCGCGAGCTGCACTGGCTGCCTGTTGTCTTTCGGGTGCGCTTCAAGGTGTTGATCATCATCTTTAAAGCGCTCCATGGCTCGGGACCTAGCTATTTGCGGGATCGCATCCTGCCCCATACATCCCTTCGGCCGATTCGCTCCCACAGAGAGGGACTTCTCCGGGTGCCGTCCACTAGGCTATGCCAGCGGGCGACACCCAGGGGAAGGGCCTTCTCTGTGATGGGCCCGACCCTCTGGAATGACCTTCCCCCCGAAATTAGAACAACTATGGACCTCCGCTCCGTCCGTCAAAAACTAAAAACTCACTTCTTCTGCCTGGCCAGCTTGGGTTAATTGACCCATCTACCTCAAGCTGAATATTCAAACTGTTTTATTAGGGATTTTTAGGGGTATTAGTTTTAGTTAGTTTGGGATTTTAGCGCAGGGTCTAGGTTTAATTCATTTTAAATTGTATCATAATGTTAGTTGTTTGTATATGTATTTTTAATTCCCTGTGCACCGCCTCGAGTCCCTTCGGGGAGAGAGAGCGGTTTACAAATTAAATTATTTATTTATGTATTTATTTATTTAATATCCCAGGGGGCCACTAACCGATATGGATCGTTTTTGCCGGCTCATCTTCCTCCAAGTGTTCTAACGCGGTCACGAAATCGTCTTCGATGGACGACACGGATTGATTCGTGTCATCGGTCTCGGTGTGGGTTGAGTCCAGCGTCTGTTTTTGCATCTCCTCGCTGCATCTTATGGCGGCGGAATATTTGCCCAGCAGGGTCAACAGAGAATCCCCTCGGACCCTCGCAAACGAAGGCGACCATCGCATCACGCACATCACTCGCGAGACGCAATTCTGGTGAAAAGAGAAAGGGGAAAAAAACCCCATGGGTTATTTATCAGCGACTACAGGTGGTCCTTGATTTACGACCACAAGAGCCCCCCTCCCCCACCGCCAAATTTCTGTGGCTAAGCGAGACATCGGTAAAAGTGAACTTTGCCCCATTTTATGGGCTTCCTCGCCACAGTGGTTAAAGTGGATCACTGCAGTTGATAAGTTGGCAATCCGGCTTTTAAGAGAATCCGGCTTCCCTATTGGCTTCACTTTTCAGAAGGCCGCAAAAGGGGACACGTGACCTTGGTCGTACAATGGGGCAAAGTTCACTCAACAACTGTCCCACTCAGTGGCAGAAATGATGCACTCAATTGTGGTCAAGGACTACCTGTGTGTATATGTAAATAAGATAGATAGATAGATAGATAGATAGATAGATAGATAGATAGATAGATAGATAGATAGATAGATAGATAGATAGATAGATAGATAGATAGATAGATAGATAGATAGATAGATAGATAGATAGATAGATAGATAGATAGATAGATGTAGGCAGGCAGGCAGGCAGGCAGGCAGGCAGATGGGCAGGCGGACAGACAGACGAACAGATAAATGGTAAGGTAGGTAGGTAGGTAGACAGACAGAGACAGACAGACAGAGGTAGGCAGGTAGGCAGGCAGGCGGATAGACAGACAGACAGACAGACAGATAGATACAGGTACGCAGGTAGGTAGGTAGGTAGGTAGGTAGGTAGGTAGGTAGGTAGGTAGGTAGGTAGAAGGACCAGGGTAGACATGATAATAATGGTCCCAATATTTGAGGGGCTGCCACAAAGAGGAGGGAGTCAAGCTATTCTCCAAAGCACCAAAAGGCAGGACAAGAAGCAACGGGTGGAAACTAATCAAGGAGAGAAGCAACTTAGAACTGAGGAGAAATTGCCTGACAGTGAGAACAATTAACCAGTGGAACAGCTTTCCTCCAGAAGTTGTGAATGCTCCAACACTGGAAGTCTTTAAGAAGATGTTGGATAGCCATTTGTCTGAAGTGATGTAGGGTTTCCTGCCTAGGCAGGGGGTTGGTCTAGACCTCCAAGGCCCCTTCCAACTATTCTATTCTATTCTATTCTATTCTACTCTACTCTACATTCTATTCTACTCTATTCTATATTCTACTCTAGTCAATAGCAATATGCTATATTCTCTTACCTTTTGTCTGAGGTCATCACAAGTCTCCGTTGGTTTCCAAATGTCCTTTAGCAAAAGGGCTTCCTGGTCATGCAAACTGCACCAGTGGCTTGATTTCAGAACACCTGGAAGGCCCACAGAGACGGTTGCCAGTTCCTAAACCAAGCAGAGCATCCTTGAACAACAATTTCCATTGAGTAGAGAAATTATCAGCCAATCCCACCCATGCGTTTTTCATCCCAAACATCGGAGCTTTTCTTCATAGGATCAAACCAAAAAGGATTTGCAGCAAAATCTGAGGATTAAGACACCCCTCAAACCCCTTAGGGTGTGTGTTCTGTTAAAAGGCAGCCTGTTGTGCCTTAAAATGGCTTCTACTGTACAGCACAATGGAGTTGCCACGGTAACGGCTTCACAGTACTCCACAAGGGGGCTCCCTCTGGTAAGGGAGAAAATACAACATTAGAAATTACGTTTGGTCCGGGATTATTTTTGAGGACAAATGTATGGATTAGGATAAATAAATATCCGGGCAACAGCTATAACCCGATAATTGACTCATGAATCAATTAGGGCACTTTTTGGAAACCTGACAGACAGTCAGATCTTAGCCTCATTTGAATTATAGCTGAACTTTGGCCCTGTTCCTTCCCTCCCCTCAGTCTGAGTCATAAATCACATTCCCCAATGAGGTGCACCCCTCCCAAGCCTGCTGCAATAATCTGAGATCTGACTCGAGCCGAAAGTATGCGTGGAATGCACTCCCCTCTCCTAAATAACAAAAACATAGCTATTAATATGATACAGTTGTGTTTGTTTCTCCAGAAAGTCTCATTTCCTCTGATACCTTTTCGGCCAATATGCAATATTAAATCTTCACTTCCGCAGAATTTCTCCACCATATTTTGAAATCGAGGGATATAAGCATGACTTTCAATCATTCATTTAGTGACCGTTCAAAGGTACAACGGCGATGAAAAGAGACTTATGGCCACTTTTCACCTGTACGATGGTTGTAGCATCCTCATGGTCACATGATCAAAATTTGGCTGCTTGGCAACTGGCATGTACTTATGACAGTTGCATATGTAATCCTCTTTTCTGATTTCCCAACAAGCCAAGTCAACGGGGAAGCCAAATTCACTTAACAATGGTGCTGAAAAAAGAAACTTATGACCATTTTTCACACTTACAACCGTATCAGCATCCCCATGGTTACGTGATCAAAATTCAGATGCTTGGAAACTGTTTCCTATTTATGGCGGTTTTGCGACCTTCTGACAAGCAAAGTCAATGGGAAAGCGAGATTCACTTAACAACTCTGTGACCCCCTTAACAACGGCAGAGAGTCACTTAACAACACTGGCAAGAAAGGTCGTAAAATGGAGCAAACCTCCCGTAACAAATTTAGCAACACAAAATTGGTTTCAATCGTGGCCGTACGTTAAGAACTGCCTACACTGAAATGTAGATAGAATTTGTTCATCTTAATTATGAAGCATGTCCTTTTGCTACAGCTTCTGACTCAAAGAAAATCATACCTTAGGTGGAAGAGCCGTCTCACTAGCAAAACAGAGAAATGTGACCTATAATAAAAATAACATATATATAAAGAGAGATCACATCGATTATTAAAAGAAATATAGACAGGTTTTAAATATATTATAGTTCAGGTTTAGGAAAAGAAGATATGGTAGAAGTGTATTTGATGCTAGTTAGGTTGTTTTTTATATCTTCCAGAGGCTTTAGAAAGAAAGCTACATCTGATGTGTATGTTTATATCTATCTATCTATCTATCCATCCATCCATCCATCCATCCATCCATCCATCTTATTATCTATCTACAGTATCTATCATCAATCTATCTATCATCTATAAATCTGTGTCTCTATCATCTATCTGTATCTATCTATCTTATTATCTATCTATCTTATTATCTATCATCTATCTATCATCTCTGTCTGTCTATCTATCTATCATTTATCATCTATCTATCTATCTATCTATCTATCTATCTATCATCTAACATCTATCATCTATAAATCTGTCTGTCTGTCTATCATCTATCTATCTATCTATCTATCTATCTATCTATCTATCTATCTATCTATCTATCTAATTATATATCTATCATCTATCTTATTATCTATCTATCTTCTATCTATCTATTGTCCCTCCATGTATCCATTCATCGATCCACAAATTTAAAAGATAGTGAATGGGATGGAGGGAATGGTCTCCTACTTCCTTGCTGAAGGAGATGGTGAAGAGCATAACGAAGGCGTAAGTCATATTATTATTATTATTATTATGAATTTAAAAACTGAAGAGACGCCAAACCTCGTTGAAACGTTCATCTTTTTTGGGCAGATCTTGTGTTGATATGGTACACAACGGTTTTTGACTTTGCAACAACGGTGTCATAGGAGAGAGGGAAGATTCGCTGAAGGTCTGTTTTTGAAATAAGTAAGAAAATAAATAAGATGGGTAGATGTGACTTTTTTTATGACTTTCTGAAGAGCAATGTCGATGGGGGAGGCAAATACACTTCACAACTGTGTGACTGGAATATAGAATAGAATAGAGCTGGAAGGGACCTCAGAGGTCTTCTAGTCCAGCCCCCTGCTCAAGCAGGAGAATCTATATTGACTTAACAACTCTGGGAATTCACTTAACAACGGTGGCAAGAAAGGCTGTAAAATGAAGCAAAACTCACTTAATAAGGGCCTCGCTTAGCAACCGAACTTTGGGGCTTGGTTGTGGTAAATACAATCCCTTTTTAACGACCTTCGGACAAAAGTAACATCGATGGGGAAACCAAATTCACTTAACAATCGTTTTACTAATTCAACAACTGCAGTGACTCACTTAACAACATTGGCAAGAAAGGCCGTAGAATGAGGGAAAACTCGCTTAACAACGGTCTCACTCAGTTTGGGGCGCAGTTGTGGTAAATGCAATTCCTCTTTTGGGACCTAAAGTCAATGGGAAAGCCAGATTCACTTAACAGCCATGTTACTAACTTAGCCATCAAACAGTCGCCGCCCTGGATCCTTTTTGGAGAAGGTGCGGGGTATAAATTTGAATAAAATAAACAAATAAATTAAATAAATAAATTGCAGGGATTCACTTAACAATGGTGGCAAGAATAGTCATAAAATGAAGCAAAACTCGCCTCACAAACTTCCCGCTTAGCGACATAAATTCTGGGCTCAGTGGTAGTCCTAAGTTGAGAACTACCTCTAGCTATTCTGTTTTCTCTTTTTCTGGTTTTTTTATCCTAGTATTTTATCCTGAGGTCTTTAGGGCAGAGATTTCATTCTCGTGGCCCGCAGGAAAATTGCAGCCCGCAGGACGGTATCTTGTGGCCCCCATCGTGATATGAAAGTGTAATATTAGTATTAATATTAATATAAGGAATCCCTTATGCGGCCCAGCCTCACCCAGCCTCTGCCTCCAGCGGCCCCCAGGTAAATTGAGTTTGAGACTTTAGGGTGAGCCATCAAACAGTCGCTTGGCTCAATGAATGTGGGGATGAAGACCAAGGTTTTACCTTTTTCACTGGCCCTCTAGGATTCCTCTGACAGCTTTGGATCCTGATGTGGGCGTCCATGTTTTGGTTTTGATTTTGACGGGTGAATTCAAGAATCTCTAAAATAAAAACAGGTTATGCTGCGTAATTAATCTGCCACTGGTGACCACACACAATTTCAAGTTAATAAAAAGAGGAGTGGGGAGGGGAGGAAGAAGAAGAAAAATAAGGAGGAGGAGAAGAGGAAGAGGAGGAGATGGAGAGGAAGAAGAGGAGGAGTAGGAGGAAGAGGTGGAAGAAGAGGAAGTTGGAAGGAAAAGGAGGAGGAAAAGGAGGAGGAGGAGGAGGAGGAGGAGGAGGAGGAGGAGGAGGAGGAGGAGAAGGAGAAGGAGAAGGAGAAGAAGAAGAAGAAGAAGAAGAAGAAGAAGAAGAAGAAGAAGAAGAAGAAGAAGAAGAAGAAGAAGAAGAAGAAGAAGAAGAAGAAGAAGAAGAAGAAGAAGAAGAAGAAGAAGAAGAAGGTGGAGAAGAGGAAGAAGAAGAAGAGAAGGAGGAACAGGAGGAGGAGGAGAGGGACAAGGACAAGGAGTAGCAGTAGTAGTTGTAGTTATAATTGTTGTTGTTGTTGTTGTTATTGTTAAGGGTTGGGATCAAGAAGCACTCTGAAATCCCATAAAGTAAAACTATTAAGGAAGAAAACAACAGACTCACCTGAGATTCTAGTTTTATTACGTATCTTACGAGTTTCGTTCAGTTCAGGAGAACAAGATCTCAAGATCTTCGGTGTCAAAGCTGCCCCTGCCCATTCCATCATGCAGACGAAACAGCCCATGCCACTTACCCAATGCAAATGCTTTGTTGCCATCAACATCCAAGGCTGTCTTCTTGAAGATCCATGCTGTCAGAGAGATCCTCAGGTCTCCTCTGCTTCAGCAGGAGGTGGGCCTTGCCTCCAACAGGGTCCATGAGAGCCTTCTACGTCACCGCTGGTCTTCTACACGCTACATACTGCAAACTTGAGAGAAGAAACAACTTCGTGTTGGAGTGACAAGGAACACCAAAACCCCAAATCCAAGAAAATATGACTTTGTCAGGCCAAGCATGTCTTAACAGGTGACACTTCCCACTTCGGTAATCTTTCGCCAAGACTGAATGTATGGTATCTGCTAGAAAGTTGACAAGAGGCAGTCTTCAACTTAAAACCACAATTAAGCCCAAAATTTCAGTTGCCGCATCCTCAGGGTCATGTGAACAAGGGTTGTACAGTCAGGGTGGATCTCCTCTAGGACTGACCAGTTGGATGGCCTTGCAGCCCAAGGGACTCAACGCAGGAGTCTTCTTCTCCAGCCCCAGAGTTCAAAGGTCTCCATTCTTTGGCGCTCAGCCTTCCTTATGGTCCAACTTTCACAGCCGCCCATTGCAACTGGGAAAACCATCACCTGGACTATACACACTTTTGTTGGTAAGGTCAAGGTTCCCCTCGCACATATGTGCTAGCCGTGCCCGACTCTAGGGGGCAGTGCTCATCTCCATTTCAAAGCCGAAGAGCCAGCGCTGTCCGAAGACGTCTCTGGGTCATGTGGCCAGCATGACCCAACACCGAAGGCACATGGAACGCTGTTCCCTTCCCACCAAAGGTGGTTCCTGTTTTTCTACTTGCTTTCGAACTGCTAGGTTGGCAGAAGCTGGGACAAGTTACGGGAGCTCACTCCGTTACACGGCGCTAGGGATTCAAACTGCCGAACCGCTGACTTTTCTGATCGCAAGCTCAGCATCAAGTTAGAACAAAGCAATTAAAAAGGCATGCGTTTGTCAGCACCAAGAAATAAATCGAAATAAACCGCTGCTAACGGGCAACATATAATACAGTAAGGATATTTATTGCTCGGGGAAATGGAGATCGCATCCTTCAAAATAGCCCCAAAGAAGAAAGGAAATGCTAGTTTTTAAGACGGTATAAACCTCTTTCCTTCGGTAACTGTATTGTTGACCGAAAACCAATTTTTACACAGGAGAAGTAAAAAAAAAAGTCTCAAGTACAGCAATAACGAGAACGCGAAGAATTAAAAAATCCTGAATTGGCTGGACTAAAACTGCCATTTCAGCTGGGACATAAATTGCCCATAATTGTGTTTTCTCCCGGTTGGCCTTCCAGAAGCCCCCGACAAAAGTGACATAAATCTCCGGCTCATGTAGGAGGAAATGGTCGCTGTTCTCTGGAAGAGTTTTCAGCCCAATTCTCAGAAAACAATTTTGTGGCCTTAAAAGACCTCGGGCTACTCCAAGGTCACTTCCCCAAGGCTCTTCTCCCTCCTCCCCCTGCGGAGAGAAGTAAACACAGGGCCGTAAGTCCAGGACTACCTGCCTTCTGCTCCTTCCTTACCAGGAGGAGGAGAAACCCACTGGTTTTAAAACTAGTTTTTAAAGCGAAATCGGTTTCTCAAATATAAGGTGGTACAATACAATACAATAGCAGAGTTGGAAGGGACCTTGGAGGTCTTCTAGTCCAACCCCCTGCCTAAGCAGGAAGCCCTATGCCATTTCAGACAAATGGTCATCCAACATCTTCTTGAAGACTTGCAGTGTTGGGGCATTCAGTGTTGCGTCTGTGTATATACAGTCTGTCTGTCTGTCTGTCTGTCTATATCTATCTTCTTGAGTCGCCATGGTTGAATAGGCAGCGTTCAATAGATAAATAAATATATCTATCTATCTGTATCTTATCTATATATCTATACATCTCTATATCAATCTCTATCTCTGTCTGTCTCTATCTCCCTCCTCTATTTTTATATATCTTTAGCCATCCATCCATCCATCCATCCATCCATCCATCCATCCATCCATCCATCCATCCATCCATCCATCTATCTATCTATCTTATATAGCTATATCTATATATCAAGGTCTGTCTATCTATCTATCTATCAATCTATCTATCTATATCTATCTGTCCATCTGTCTGTCTATCAATCGTCTGTCTATCTCTATCCCTCTATCTCTCTATCTCTTTCTCTTTATCTCCCTTTCTCTATATCTCTACCTCTTTACATCTCTATCTCTCTTTCTCTCTATATCTCTACTCTCTTTCTATCTCTCTTAATCTCACTATCTCTCTTTCTCTTTCTCTCTAGCTCTAGCTCTCTATATCTCTGTCTATCTGCCCATCCATCCATCCATCCATGTATATTGTCCTTCAGCACAATCTACTCCAGATTCTGAATCTGATTCCTCTGGATTTTAAGGCCCATCTCTGTCAATTCTATTTCTGAATCAAACTTCATTTATTTTAGGGAAACTTCATCTCTTGAGGTTTAGTGGGGTATACACCTAGTCCTCACTTTACAACCTGTTGCTTAGTGACAATTCAATGTTACAATCTGAAAAAAAGGGATTATTTTTCACACATAAAATAATTGCAGCATCCCCATGGTTACGGGACCAAAATTGGAACATTTGGCCACTGGCATATGATTATGACGGTCAGAGTGGCTTATTTTTACTAATTAATGTGGCCCTGTGGTTACCTACAACTGATAGTCCTTGACTTACAATCACAATTGAGCCCAACATTTCTGTTGCTAAGTGAGACATTTGTGAGTTTTGCCCCCATTTATAACCTAACTTGCTACCATTGTTAAGTGAATCACTGCAGTGACAGTTGTTAAGTGAATCGGGCCTCCTTATTTACTTTGTCGGAATGTCGCAAAACAGGACCACATGACCCCGGGGACACCGCTACCGTCATAAATATGAGTCAGTTGCCAAGTGTCTGATCATGTGACCGCTGGGATGCTACAACGGTCATAAGTGTGAATCTAAATCACTTAAGTCCCCGACAAGGTTTATGTTTTCTCTTCCAATATAAGGATTTCATGGGCTTTGTCACATTATTTTTGGCTGGTTAATTCGTTGGATAGTGACTATAATAAATAGGATCTATTTATTATATTTTATATAAATGCAGGAAAAATTGTTGCCGAAACAAGTCATATTCCACTGAACAAAGTTAGCCTTTTAGGGGGAAACAATGTTAAAATATAACCTAAAAGTTTTGAATTGATGCTGCTCCTACTTAAATACTGTTTTAATCTTATGCAAAACAACACTGTAATTATATGTGTTTAGCTCCTGCCTATTAATTGTAATAATTACACATTTCTGTTTTTCTATGCTGCTCCCTGGGGAGTTCAGGGAACTGAAGTCCACATATCAAAAAGTTGCTGATCTAAATGAAATTGAACTTCAGTCTAGAGACAAAACTATGCAACAAATGTTCTTTAAAAAAAAAAATCCAAATAGCCTAATTAATGGTAAAAAATATCCTTTTTGATTTTTTTTACCCAATTGGTCAGGAAAAGACCACGGTTTTCTTCCATTTGGGGGGGAAATTCTCAAGGGGGAAAGCTAACACGAAAGGAAAAATATCTTTCTAATTCATTCACAGCACAGAATTCTTTTCCTGATATCCTCTATTACAGGGGTCTCCAACCTTTGCAACTTTAAGTCTGAAGGACTTCAGTTCCCAGACTTCTCCAGCCAGCAAAGCTGGCTGGAGAAGTCTGGGAACTGAAGTCCTTCACACTTAAAGTTGCAAAGGTTGGAGACCCCCTGCTCTATTACACACTATATGCTAAAACTAACTTTTAACTATTGATTAATATTGCAATACTAGGAAGCCAATAAAAACACATATTTCTGGACCACAAGAGGCTAACAAATATCAAAAAGCTTCAGAAAATCTGAGAGGAAGAGGAGTGATATTACATCGGATTATCACTGCTATAAAGAAGGTCAGAAGTCACTTTTTAAAATCTCTTTCCTCTTTCTTTCTTCTCTTTTACTTCTTGTACTTTCTCCTTCTTTCGGGATAGAAAAACCTGAATTCACCTCTCTTAAAACTAAGCGGAGGGAGATGCAGGACTGTTCAAAAAGTACCTTTTTTTTAACGTACACAATAAAGCCAAGTCTGGAACTTACAATCAACAAATCTGGAAAACACATCCACCAACTTGGTCTTAAAGAGAAACTAGAAGAGAATACTTATTGCACACTTATTGTGTGTATACTTATTGTGAAGCATTTCTCCAGAGACTCCATTAAATGAGAATGCATGGCTGAGCAATAAATTACAGCAAAACATATAATCCCATCTCTTTACAGTGGGTGTGGAAATGCTCAGGAAGGCAGGACAGATGGCTGCAAAAAAGATGGTCTAATCCCAGTTAATCATTTTCTAGCACTAAATGAAGCTTCTGGAACAATTTCAGAGGCAGCCTCACTTGCAATGGTTTCTTTTTAAAATATGTATATATATATATAATTTTTAATGGAGGAAATTGTTAACAAGATAAAACCTGCAAAAATAGGAGAAAAGAAAGAACAAAAGAAGAGGGAGGGAGGAAAGAAGGGAGGGAGGGAGGGAGGGAAGGAAGGAGGGAGGAAAAGAGAGAGGGAGGGAAGAAGGAAGGAAGGAGAGAAAGAAAGAGAATGAGAGAGAGAAAGAAGGGAGGGAAGGAAGGAAGGAAAAGAGAGAGGGAGGGAAGAAGGAAGGAAGGAGAGAAAGAAAGAATGAGAGAAAGAGAAAAAAGGGAGGGAAGAAAGGAAGGAAGGAAAAGGGAGAAAGAAGGGAGGGAGGGAGGGAAAGAAAGGCGGGAGGGAGGGAAAAGAGGAAGGAAGGGGGAGGGAAGGAAGGAGGGAGGAAAAGAGAGGGAGGGAAGAAGGAAGGAGAGAAAGAAAGAGAATGAGAGAAAGAGAAAGAAGGGAGGATAGGAAGGAAGGAAAAGAGAGAAAGAAGGAAGGGAGGGAGGGAAAGAAAGGCGGGAGGGATGGAAAAGAGGAAGGAAGGGGGGAGGGAAGGAAGAAGGGGGGAGGGAAGGAAGAAAGGAAGGAGAGAAAGAGAGAGAAAGAAGGAAAGAAGGAAGCTTTTGATCTTTTTGACAGTGGTTACAAATGCAACATTTTGCCCTCTGATTTTACGGTTACATCCTAATTTCCTTCTTTCCATAAGCTAACTTTCTAAACGTCAAACCCAAAAAATCACGTTCATTTTTCTCTTTTTTTTTCAACATAAAGTCCATAACAGGTTTCCTAGCACTGACAAATGCAATTATTGATCTTTCTCTAATCAAACCGGCTAATTTTGCTTCCTCTACCAGTTGTGTCATCTTCACCAACCGTTCCTCCACTGTGCGTATAGGGTGCGTATTTCGGAATATTTCCATTTTTGCACTTACAATAGTCTTGCAGCCACAATCAAAAATAAATCTAACCTTCCCTAACTCTCCTAAGAGCACGGGCAGATCTAACCCAACTGTTTCTTGACAGGAAACCATAATAATAATAATAATAATACAATTGATACCTATTAACTGTGTACCTACAAAGACATGTGTGATTTACCCACCCATCTTTCCATCCCAAAAAGCGAATTGCAGCACCCGTGGAACACAATTTGAGAGATGAATAAATAATAATACGTATCGATAAACAATTGAACAATTGAACGCATCATTAATGTATACAATTAACAATTGAAGAGACGCAAAAAATCATTTTTTGTGTCTCCTCAGACAATACACAAACCAATTGCACACAACTTCAGAAGGAGGGAGTTTCCTTTCGAACACACTGCACATTACCTGGTTAGAAAACAAACAACTCATTAAAAGTATGTAATTATAGCTTATCTGCCCTCATCCAGTCTGTTACCGCTTCCTGGAATAAAACAAGCGCTATCTCGCACTTTGAAACCCAGGAATTACCAACAATCATCCATAGAGGATGCTCCTTGTGCATTATAATTCAAATTAGTGTTACGCCTTTGATTTTTCTTTTCTTTTAAAGGCTGTAGTCCACAACATACTCACCCGAATTGGCTAGTAAAAAATCTGAATTCCGTCCTCCATTCAATCTTTTCAGAGCAGGGAGAGCAAATGGCACCCGCCTCCTTCGAAACACACAACTTATCCTAACCCGCAACCGACACCCTTCTCAACAGAAACACACACCGATGCCAGTTCCTGTTCGGAAATACTCCGTTATATCGGACTGCATGATCTGAAGGGGAAGGAATATCAGCCAGGAGGTTTCCGTTTTCCTAATCCTTGAAAAACACAATTAGAATTCCGCGGAGGTTGACGCCTTCTCACATTTCCCAGGGAGACGAAATTAGACCGCCTGTGGATGCTGGCTTCCTGAATAAAGATAACCGGGACTGGCCGAAACGGTAAGAAGAAAGGGGGAGGATGATAATATTACCGTCCAGGTCAGAAAACAGGCCCTCTTGGATCACTGGCTGCTACCCCGTGTGAAAAAATGAGATTTAATTTATAATGTAACGAGATTGCTAAAACAAAGTAAGCAACCTATTTTTCTAGGTTGATGTACGCATCATTTTGTTACATGCATATACACACATATATACATACACATCAGTGGTGAAATTCAATTTTTTTTACTGCCGGTTCTGTGGGCGTGGCGTGGTGGGCGTGGCTTGGCGGGCGTGGCTTGGTGGGCGTGGCATGACTTGGTGGGCGTCGCAGGGGAAGGATACCGGCCTGGCCTAACTCCACCTAGCCTTAGCCTGAAATTAAATTGTTTTAATTGGTTTTTAAGGGAATAGTTTTAATTTATTGTAAATTTTAGCACAGGGTTAATAATTTAATATGATCTTAAATTTTGTATGTGGTTATGTTTATATAGGTTTTTTAATTTCCTGTGCACCGCCCCGAGTCCCTTTTGGGAAAGGGAGCGGTATATAGGTTTAATAAATGTAATGTAATGTAAACTCTCCATTCCCAGCCAGAGGTGGTGTTTGCCGGTTCTCCAAACTACTCAAAATTTCCGCTACTGGTTCTCCCAAACCTGTCAGAACCTGCTGGATTTCACCCGATACACATGCACGCGCACGCACACACACATATACATACATACACACGTGTATATGTGTGTGTAAGTGTGTGTGTCTGTTACCATGACCTAGAGGTGAAGCTCTCGCCTCACAATCCAGAGGCTATGAATTCGATGCTAGATAAGAGGCAGATATTTCTCTCTCTGAGCACAATGAGAATATATCTGCAGAACAAAACTCCGCATTGGCGACAGGAGAGCGTCCGGCCAGTAAATGCTCTGCTAGCTCCATTCAGTTGCCTAGACTCAATCCTGCAAGGGATTATGGGGTCGTTAAATGAAATGAGGGTGTGTGTGTGTGTGTGTGTAATAGCTTGCCATTGTTGAATTGAATTCTGACGCACAAAACACAATTTGACTCTGAGGAAGGTCTCACAGCTATAGCAATTTACACCGCCAAAATGTTGGTTATTTATCTAACTCAGTGGTAGTCAATCTAGTCCCTACCGCCCCTTAGTGGGCATTCCAGCTTTCATGGTGGACAGTGGGGGTTTTGTCCGATACTGAAACACTTTCCCTTTTTTAAAATTTAATTGACCCCTACTTTATAAACCACCATTACTGTGGAACCGGTGGGCGGTTAGAAAATTTTACTACTAACAGAGATACCAAAGTGGGCGGTAGGGATAAAAAGGTTGGCTACCCCTGGTCTAACTTCTCTCCATATGACTTTTTGTTTGTTTCTTTGTATCTGACTTTCATTATTTCAACAAATAAGACAATGTGGCAAACACATCCAACACACCTTCCTTCCTCCCGTTTTCCCCACAACCACAACCCTGTGGGCTGACAGAGAATATGCCTTGCCCAAAAGTCACCGACTGGCTTTCATGCCTAAAGTGGGACTAGAACTCCCAGTCAGCTGGAGATTGGCTCAAGGTCACCCATGGGACTTTCATACCTAAGATGGGACTAGAACTCCCAGTCAGCTGGGGATTGGCTCAAGGTCACCCATGGGACTTTCATACCTAAGATGGGACTAGAACTCCCAGTCAGCTGGGGATTGGCTCAAGGTCACCCAGTTGGCTTTCGTAGCTTAAGGTGGGACTAGAACTCACTGTCTCCTGATGATTGGCTCAACATTACCCAACCAGTTTTCATGGCTAAGGTACAACTAGAACTCTCAGTCTCCTGGTGATTGGCCCAAGATCACCCAGCTAAGGCAGGACTTGAACTCACGGCCTCCTGCTTTCTAGCCTGGTGCCTTAACCACTAGACCAAGCTATCCATATACAACATTTCAGTCAAACTGGAGTTGATTTTTAATGCCAGTATTATTGCAACCTCTTCCTGGTTCAAAGCGTTTTGCAAATCGATAAGGCTTTTGACTAGTTAACGTGGACATGTTTTCAATGCCGATAAAAGGCAATATGGAACAAACCCCCCACAAGCATTAAGATGCCCCACCCAAGATCAAACAGATCTTGAGAGTGGATTGATTGATATTCCCAAACAACTGATTGCAGCACACACAAAACACAATCCTTACAAGCAGCAACTCGTTACTCGTGCACTACTACGTTGGTAGCACAGGCGAACGTGGGAGTAAATTGCTGGAGGAGAAGTTGCAGAGTTTCAGTCCAAACCTAAACAGGACAACACCACTCGTTATTGTCGAACTAAATTTGGACCCACAACACACCATTTTGATTCGGATGGTAAGCCCTCTGTTGCGATTTGCCAGGAAACACAACCTTAGATGACCCACAACAGAATAAATCTATCATCTGCAATATCAGGATAATCGTGCGACCCAATCTTAGTGAGTGCAGGGATATTAGAAGGGATTAAAATGCGATAATCTTCGGCATGAGATTGTAGAAAACTGATGGATATTTGCATTTTGAGGGGTTGGGCTGTTGGTTCTACCTAGTAGCTGTTCTTGGGATGCTGGTTGGCTATTCTTGATATGGACATTAGTTCCGAAATACATGAAAAGGCCTAACCAGCCAACGCCTTCATTGTTTTAAAAATTACTAGGTAGTCCTCGACTTACAACAGTTCATCTAGTGGCCGTTCGGCACGGAAAAAAGGGACTCACGACTGTTTTTCGCACATATGACCATTGCAGCATCCCTGTGGTCACGTGACCCAAATTCAGAGGCTTGGCAACTGGCAGATACTTATGGCGGTTGCAACCTTCCAACGACCACGTGGTTAAAATTCAGACCCTTGGCCACTGACTCATATTTATGACGGTCGTAGCGTCCCGGGGAGTCACGTCATCCCCTTTTGCGACCTTCTGATCAGTAAAGTCAATGGGGAAGCCAGATTCACTTAGCAACCGTGTCCCAGACTTAATAACGGTAATGTTAATTCTGGCGAGGAAGGGGGTCAAAGGGGGCGGAAATCAGGTGTCACCTCAAACCTTTCTGATCAAGAAAATCCCCAACTGAGTACGTCACACTAACAAACACAACAATCCTCTATAGCAGGGGTCTCCAACCTTTGCAACTTTAAGTCTGAAGGACTTCAGCTCCCTTCAAACTTAAAGTTGCAAAGGTTGGAGACCCCTGGTCTATAGCAGGGATGGCTAACTTTTTCCCAAGTGTGCCAAAATTGCATGCGCGCGCCCTACCGTGTATGCACAGTTGCCCCCCGCCAGCGCATGCATGCACGACACCTTTCTGCGCACAGGACCACTAGCACTTGCATGCATGCATGCGCCCCCATGCAGGGAGGGAGCACTTTTCACGCAATAAGTAGCCTCCCCCGGCCCTCCGGAAGGCCGAACATCAGCTGCTCGGTGCACACATGCACTCCGGAGCTAAGGGCTGCCATGCCAGCAAATATGGGTCTGCGTGCCCGCTGTGGCACGCTTGCTCTGGGCTCGCCATCACGGCTCTGCATATATATGTGCATAACATGACATTATAATATATTGCACCACTATGAACATGTCTATCATACTACATATATACAACATTGTGTTGGAGTCAGGAGTCTTGAGAGCCAACGGATAAAGGCTGTTCTTACAGTACGACTGTCTCTGCGTCTCACTTAGCGACAGAAATGTCAGGCTCCGTTACGGTCGTAAGTCAAGGATTACCCGTAAAAGGAAATTGGGGGGAAGTTCCCAGAACAAGAAATCTAAAAGGAAGAAAAAAGATTGGGAAGAAAAAATATAGGAATGATAAAGACAAGAAAAAGAAAATTCTAGGTGAATGGGTGGAAAGAAGAGAATATAAAAGAAGGGATTTTTTTTTCCAAGAGAAAATGGTTAGGAAAGGAGGAAAGGAGGAAAAAAGATTCACTAGTAGAATAAAATGAAATATATGTTAATATTGTTAACGGCATATGGTTAACACGATGCGAGGGAAACCGATTAATACTATTAATGGTGGAAAATTGATTAAATGAAATGTTTATTATCTAAAATTAAATCTGAGGAGATATATATATATTGCCTAGAGTAAAAACAGAATGAAAGATGGAAATGAAATGTTACTTTTGATTAACTTGGAGAGGCAAATAATGACGTTGTCTAGTTATTCAGAAGACATTAAATCTAAGATGGAAAAGAAATAATATGGTGAGGGAGATCTCTTACATTTATATTCCCGGAGAAGAAGACGGCCAAATTCATTTTAAAAGAAAACAATTCCTGTCTACCCTCCTTTTTTTTTTTTTTTCTTTTGCAATCTGTCTGTTTGGCATTCATGAAGTTCTTAAATTCCCCTTCGAGAACGGAGAGACTGAATTGCATCGCATGGAACCATTTGGCCCTATTTTTACTCGGTGCCAAAGTTGCGTCTGTCACTTTTCTGGGAACGCTGCAGTTTCCTGAAATCCGAAACCTGGAGATTATAATGTTTTACATTATACCGGAAACAGCACGGTTGGGATGGAGTGGGCTACTAACAGGTGGTGCTAATACCCCGTTGCACCACCAAGTTCAGAAGAGGCACGGATCCCTGGCCAGGAAGGGGAGAAGATTTTTGCAAAGTCCTGAATTAAGAGGCGGCCGTCTTCATTTTGGCACTTTGTGGCCTCGCTAATCAAGGAGAATACTTTTGCAGATCAGGGTTGAACTGCGGGGTGCTTGGGGCTTTCTGAGTTTGATGTGATTTTCTTGCAGACGTTTCGTGACCAAACTAGGTAGCCTCATCAGTGTAGCAAGAACCCCACAGTCTCTGCAAACCCGATTCCTTATTAGCACTGAAGATGTAACCTAGTTGGGTCATGAAACATTTGCAAGAAAACACCCAAACTCACAGAGCACCAAGGACCCCACAATCTTTGTCCTCTTCTTTTTTTCCTTCTTCCTCCTCCTTCTGCCCACCTTCTCCTGCACAAACCTCACAGCCTTCTTGGACTGATGATGTTATCTAGTTGGGTTATGAAATGTCTGCAAGAAAACAATCAAGCTCAGAGAGCACCAAGGACCCCGCAGTCCTCCTTCCTCCTCCTCCTTCCTCAACCTCCTCTTCTTCCCCCTCCTCTCTACAAACCCCACTCCTTTTTAACACTGATGATGTAACCTAGTTGGGTCATGAAACGTCTGCAAGAAAACAACCAAGCTCAGAGGACCCCACAGTCCTCCTTCCTCCCCTTCTCTGCAAAACTCCCTCCCTCCAAGCACTGATGATGCTACCAAGTTTGGGTCATGAAACGTCTACAAGCAGACATTCAATCTCTTGAGACGAGCAAAGTCAATAGGGAAGCCAGATTCGCTTAACAACCAGGTGACTCACTCATCAACCCTAGCCATTCAATTGCAACTTGTGGCAAGGTAGGTTGTAAAACGGGGCAACCAATGTCTCCCACTTAACGACAGAAACGTTGGGATCCACTGCAGCCAATAAGCCGAGGAGCATCTGTGTTTTCATGCATGATTTATTCTCTCTAATAAATCGAGATTCCAGGAGGACTTTTGAAAAATTCCTGCTATTTCAGGAATTGCAGGATGCAATTTAAAAAAAAGAGGCGGAAACTTAACACAAGGAAATGATTGTTTTATGTCAGAAATTTGGCTGTCACTCCAACTCTCATTGTTGTCGAAAAACACCGCAGGCCAGCAATCTTGCACAAAGGGAAAAAGTTCATAATTCTATATTTTTTTTTGGGTGGAAAGAAGTCAATCAAATGAATAAATAAACAACATCCGAAATAAGAAGTCCGTTCGTTATTTCCTGTTTTGAAAACTATTTGTAAAGTTAGTGGTTTCGGGAAAGAATAGAACGTTCTCCAACAATGATACAGGTAGTTCTCAACTTACGACCTACATTTCTGTCACTAAGTGAAACATTTGTTAAGGAAGCTTTGTCCCGTTTTGCGAACTTCCTTGCCGCCTTTGTGAAGCGAATCCCTACAGTTGTTAAGCGAGTAACGCGGTCATTGAGCGAAACTGGCTTCCTCGTGGACTTTGCTCGTCAGAAAGTGGCAAAAGGGAATCACGTAACCCGAGGATATTTCAACCGCCATAAATATGAGTCAGTTTCCAAGCCTCTGAACTTTGATCACATGACTTTGGGAATGCCGCAACGGTCGTTAAGTGTGAAAAACGGTCATAAGTCACTCAGTGCCGTTGTAACTTGGAACAGTCACTAAATGAATTGTTGTAAGTCGAGGACTACCTGTATTTTGGTTCCTTTTGATGTCCACACCTGATATATCCCCCTGAGATATACCCCCTAATTTTCAACGGTAAAGGAAAATTAAATGCACAGCATTAGAATAATACGCCATTCTATAATTGGAATTATGCAATATTTACATGAAGGTATTTGCAACACAGGTGAGGCCTGGATGGAAGCTAAGAATACAAGGCCCTTCATCGTAAAATAAAATAAAATAAAATAAAATAGGCAATTTCTGATGTCAATCCGCTTTGCACACCCACAAAACTGCAGAAAAGACCTCACAAAACGAAAGTGTATCTTTGCACATGTTCACCACATAGAAGTAATTTTTTAAAAAAAATACTATATTGTTCAGAAATGGATAGGCTGACATTAAAGATAAAAGAAGATACAGAATACTTTCAAAAATGGGATTTATTTTATCAATGATTGGGCATTAGAAGTAGAAATGCACGGAGATGGATAAATTAACAATGGAACTAAGGCAGGGGTCTCCAACCTTTGCAACTTTAAGTCTGAAGGACTTCAGCTTCAGGCTTTGCTGGCTGGAGAAGTCTGGGAACTGAAGTCCTTCAGACTTAAAGTTGCAAAGGTTGGAGACCCCTGCACTAAGGGATAGAGAGGAAACAGAGTTTATTATAAGACATGGAATAAATGGCAAAATTGGCTAGAAAAGAGATGTAAAATCACTGCACAATGAATATAGAGAAAGTATAAGAAAAGGAAATGGTGTATATTTAGAGGGTAACAGAGGTGTAAACGTTGTATATATTATATAAATGAGTTAACTGTGAAGGAAGGAGGTATATGTATAAAACAATAGGCCTTACAATGGGAAATTTGAAATTAGAAAAAGAAATACCGATAACAGGAAGCTGTAAAACTGGGATTTTAAGGTTTGAAAAATGTGGAATAAAAATTATTTTTAAAAAAAGAAAGAAAAAAGAAGTAGAAATTAGAAATTGGGAAAAAATTATGTTTATTTTAGGTTTAATTTCATTGTAATTTTTACAATGACAATAAAGATTATTATTATTATTATTAACATATTATTATATTGTTTATCTATGATGTAAACAAATTAACGCGGACAATACACTTCATTCATAAAGTACTTATGTATGTTAAGGAAATATATAAATAAACTGTTAAAATAAACAAAAAAAGGAAAAGTGTAACCAGTTTTTGACAAGCAGAAAAAAGGAACACTTTCACTGTCTTTTTTTTTTCTTTCTCTCTCTCTGAAGTTATTTACATCCTGCCTGCAAATTACGCATTTAAATCAACAACACGGAAACAATTCTGCCTAAATTATTCAAAGAGAAAGTCCTGGAGAACCGACAAATGCAACACGTCGTTATTCGAATCACTTCGGCTCCACTTAAAAACAAAATTTTAGTCTGTTTTGCTCGTCATATAAACGTTTACTGGCATTTTAACTCTTCCCAAAAGCGACAACAGATAGTCTTAGACTTACAATGGTTCATTTAGTGACCTGCTCGAAGGTACCACGCCACAGGGAAAAGTGACTTAGGACCGTGTTTCACATTTACGACCGTCATCCGCATAACCACAGTCACGTGATCAAAAAATTCAGAAGCTTGGAAACTGGCATGTACTTATGACAGTTTTAAGGTCCTGGGGTCACGTCATCCCCTTTGGCGACCTTCTGACGAGCAAAGTCAACCGGGAAGCCAGATTCACTTAACGACGGTGTTCCTGCTCGGATTCACAACGGCTGGGATTCACTTAACAACAGTGGCAAGAAAAGTTGTAAAACAGGTCAAAACTTCCTTTCTTAGCAACAGAAATGTTGGGCTCAACTGTCGTAAAACAGAGCATAATTCACTTAACTTTCTCACTGAGCAATGGAAGTTTGGGACTCGATGGCAGTCGTAAATCGAGGACTACTGCTATTTTTTTAAAGTCTTTATTCAATCGCCAAACTCATTCGCCTCCTCACTGTGGTCACCTCCCTTACCCACGTTGTGAATGCTCCAACCATGGAAGTTTTTAAGAAGAGATTGGATAACCATTTGCCTGAAATGGCATAGGGTGTCCTGCCTGAGCAGGGGGCTGGACTAGAGGACCTCCAAGGCCCCTTCCAACTCTGTTATTCAGAGAAGGAGGAGAGAAGGGTCTCCTGCTTGATCAGGGGGCTGGACTAGAGGACCTCCAAGGCCCCTTCCAACTCTGTTATTCAGAGAAGGAGGAGGAGAGAAGGGTCTCCTGCTTGATCAGGGGGCTGGACTAGAGGACCTCCAAGGCCCCTTCCAACTCTGCCACCCTGTTCTTTCTGCAGTTGCCTGCAAGAAAATTTGGCCAAAGAGGCAGTAGAAACCTTGGGGGGGGGGCTTACTCTGAGACCCCCCCTCCCCTGAATGAATAAAACTCGGGGGGGGGGAAGAGGTGCCCGTGTCCCATCTGCTCCAGGGACCCCCAACCCTCCCCCCCCAAAAAACCCTGAAGCCCCTGGGGTGGGCAAGAGGCGTGTCAGGGCCACCCCCACCCCCATTGAAAAAGGATAAGCGGGGGGGGGGGGATGTTGCTGCATGCAAATCCTTGCAAAAAAGGGGGGGGAGAAGCAGGGGGATCCCCCCTTCCTCCAACTCCAAAAAGGGGGTGCAAGGAAAGCCCCCACCCCACCCCACCCCCCAAAAAACAGGGAGGGCGCAAGCAACGCTTCCATAGCAAAGGCGGAGGGAGGGGGTAGGGAGGAGGAGGGGGGCGTTTGGCTGCCTCTGGGGGACCCTCCCCCAATTGCAAAGCGGGCAGGGGGCTGCAGGGGAGCGGGGGGTGGGTGGACAACCGCTGGCTAAACCCGCATGAGACCCCCCCCCCCCGCCTCGCCAAGCCTTTGCGCATCTCCCTACCCTGCTCCTCCGGGGCTCCGCCGCTTCCTCCTCCTCTACTCCTCCTCCTCCTCTCCGCCGCCGCCGCTTCTCGCGAGAGCGGAGACTTCCTTGCAACCACCCGGAGTGGGGTGGGGGGGTCCCCGGGAAGCAGGGGGGGGGCTCTCCAGGGAGCGTGCAGCGCCCCTCTGCGCCCTGGTTTTCGGGAGCGCTTGGAAAGCAGGGGGGCTTTGGATTGGGGGGCTCCAAAGCGCCCCCCCTTCTCCTTGCCTCCCCACTCTTTGGGGGGGGGGTTCCTTCCAAGGCTGAAAGGGGACGGAAATGTGTGTGTGTGGGGGGGTGTCCCTTGATGCTCTCAGGGCTCGCTTGCTTTCTTGCAAAGGTCTGGATGGACGTTGCACAGTCCTCTTCCTCCTTACAAACCCCATTCCCTTGTAGCACTGGATGATGTTCCCTAGTTGGGTCATGAAAGGCCTGCCAGGCAACAGGCAAGCTCAAGAGGGAGAGCCATTTTTGTCCTCCCCGGGATCCAAAAAAGCCGTGCGCTCATGCGCGGGGCAGCAGGGGGTGTCCAGCGTGCATGCTCAGGGGGCATGGGAGGCATAAAGGTATGGGGTGGGCACATGAGCACGCGCAAAAAAGCTTCGCCATCACTGATAGAGTGCACTATTAATGCAATATCAGGGGTTTTCAATTCAATTGTATAGAATGTGAAGGATTTGTATTCGGGTTTTTATTTTTATCGTTATAATGTGCACTGAAGATGGCATTTTAATTTTGTTGTACAAGGTGCAATGCAGTGGTGGATTTCAAATTTTTTAGAACCTACTCTGTAGGTGTGGCCTATTTTGTGGGCGTGGCTTGGCAGTCATGTGACAGGGTGGGAGTGGCCACCTTTTAAAATGTGGTGAAACTCATTTAACAACGCTCTTGCTTAGCAACCAAAATTTTGGACTCAATTGTGATGATAAATTCTTTCTTTCTTTCTTTCTTTCTTTCTTTCCTTTCTTTCTTTCCTTTCCTTCTTTCTTTCCTTTCTTTCTTTCCTTTCTTCCTTTCCTTTCCTTTCCTTCCTGTTGGGTCACTATCAGCGGCGGGCCAGATTTACTTCCAGGTACACCGGTGGAACCCCTTCTCACCGGTTCTCTAAATTTCACCAACCGGCTCTCGCGAGTAGGTGCGAGCCTGCAGAAACCCACCACTGGTGCAATGACAATAAACTAAGCTAAGCTAAGGTCAGCTAATGCAGTATACTAGCACCCAAAGGGGGATTGGGGAGAGGGGGCGGTCTAGAAGTCCAATAAATTCAAATTCAATTCAATTGTTCGTTGTCCAACTTGTGAGTCTCAAAGGAATCAACGTTGCCTCCTGCAGAGATGCGTACTTCTAGTGTGAAGGCATTTCCGCTTTAGATTAGGTGTAAAACCTTGGTTTGCTCCACATTGAACTTCACGTTGTTGGATAGGGCCTGTCATGCCTCCATGTCTGGGTCTGACTCTGAGGTGGAAGACGAACGGCTGTCAGAGAGCGGGAGAGGGGCTCCGTTGGCTGTGGAGGAAACGGAGGAAGAACAAGGGAGAGGGGGTTCCAAGGAAGACCCAGGCCCACCCCCTCCTCATCCGAGGGCGCACAGGGAAGACCGCAGAAGAGAGAAATGTGGCTTGCGTGGCTTACCAGGAAGGAAAGGACCCCGATTCCCTTCACAAGGCACACCTGGGGATGGAGTTTAAAGGAGAGGCGGTTGGGAGGGGCGTTTGTCAGGAACAGATGCTGGATTCATCCAGTGTTGTGCATTCCTGCATTCCTCCGGTTTGTATTATTCCCGTGCTACTGTGTGCTGATCTTGTCCTGCTGGAATTATTGTTGTTTTGGCTATTGCAGGGGTCTGCAAAGTCGGCTCTTTTAAGACTGGTGGACTTCAACTCCCAGAGTTCCCCAGCCAGCATAGCTGGCTGGGGAACTCTGGGAGTTGAAGTCCACCAGTCTTAAAAGAGCCGACTTTGCAGACCCCTGGGCTATTGGGACTCATTTCCTTGCCCTGCTGGAGGGATTGATGCAGTCATTCTGCTTACAGCATTTGGACTGGAATAGCTGCAGCCAGAGGCTGCTGTAGGTTTGTGGCAGAGCTTTTCTCCAGTTCACAGGATGTTAGGAGCAAAGTTGAAGCCAATAAAGGGACTCATACCAGTTCTCTGACTTCGTGCCCCCCCCCGCCCCCGGGGTCATCACAGGGCCCATTGATTAAGTCTGTCATGTTTTGGATCCTGCGCTCATCTTCTGGGGTGTTGGCTATTCCTGCCCGCTGTCTCATCTGCAAATTTGATGAGTTCCCCTTCTATTCTCTCATCTAAGCCTTTTATGAAGAGTCCTGGGCCTAAGATGGAACCTTGTGGTTCTCCCCCACTGCTTGTTGAGTGCGGTTTGTCAGCCAGCTTCAAATCCAAATCTGGTGGTGATCCTGTCTGTCCCACATGTTTCTCATTTAATTTTAAGTGTTCCCGTTCTGCTCTTGTATTTCAGATGGTTGGATCCAGAAGTGGGATTCAGGCAGTTTGCACCGGTGTGGGCGAACTGGTAGTGGCAACCTGCGAGTGAGTGGGCCGCTGCCCCCCGCCCCCCCCCCCAAACCAGGGGTGGGTTCTGGCTTCTATTACTGCCGGTTCGCTCAGTGATACGTTTCGGATGCGTGCACTTGATGCACGTTACGCGTGGATGCGCAGTAGTGAAAAAATTGCTTTTGCGCATGCACAGAAGCAAAAAACAAGATGGCGGCGTAAGCGTATAATAGAACCTGTTCGGGGGGTGTGGCCAGCCGAATTACTATCTACTCAGCCGAACTGGTCCGAACTTGTAGGAACCCACCTCTGCCCCCACCCCCATCTCTATGTCCTCCTATTTAGCTAATTTTCTAAGCTGCGCGCACAAGCAAAGCATAGATGATGAAGCTGCGCGCACTCCCGAAGCGAACTGATAGTAAAATTGTGTGAAACTCACCTCCGATTGGATCGACTGAATGTTTTTATTCTTTTACTTTTCTTCCAATAAAACCCTCCCTCTTTAAAAGTAAAATAAAAAATAAAAAAAGAACCCATAACAGATTTAAATTCGTTAAATCAAACTTTTTTGGGGGGCAGGGGAGGGAGGTAAAAAAACCACGCCGGGGCTTTGTATGCAGGTGTTTATTTCAGAAGGAAGATCAAATGAGCCCCTTTGAAAGGGAGGGTCTCTTGTCAAAGTAGAATGTAGTCAATCGTCGTTTCCAACCGCATACAAAAATACACGTCTCCATGACTCCCATACAATAATAAATAAGTAATCATGCATCCAATGATAGAAAGGCACAAAAAAACTGGTCACTTAAGGAGTCATAAAATTACTATTAACAGAACCGCCCGAATAGTCTGTACACAGCAATGTAACAATATATCCCAAAGGTGCAAAACACATTAAAATCTTTCAAAATAGTATATGCAATAAATATCTCGGTTTTTCATAACTATATCTATCTATATCTATATATATATTAAAATATAAACCTGTGCTGCTGTAAACAGATTGTAAACAACCAAAACTCACTGTTTCTTTAAAAAAAAATGCAAGTAAATAAAAATTCCCAAACTTAAAGCATTCCATGCTCAGCAAATTTCATCACGGATTAAGATTTAAATTTTTGGATCATTATTATTATTAATTATTATTGTTAATGTAACCCTAGGTAGAAATCACAGGCAGGGCTTTGAAAACTGCTAATCGCCCTTGGAAAATTCACACAATATTTTCACGACGCAGAGAAGCTATTCATCCCTGCCTGGATATAGATCTATTTCTCAAGATCGGGATACCTGCAAAGAAATTAAAACGAGGAAACTAATCTTTACAGTATGTCGATTTAGGATCGCAATGGACACCCAAAATGTCTGTTAAGCGTGTCGTTTGTTAAGTGAATTGTTAGGCCTGCAGCCATCTTTTCTGTTGGATCTTTGGCCTGCCACACTTTCGATTATTCTACTATGCATTTTCCATGAAAATGGGAGGGGTTAGATGCTATGTAGCCATGACAACATTCTTTCTAGAAAGCCAAGGTCATCCTTTGTCTTTGCACCTCTGCACCTGACCGGAACTGGATGGATGAAACCCCGTCATGAATTTTGTCCCTTTCTTGCCACAGTGAACCGCTGCCTTTGATAAGTCAGTAAATAAATCTGGTCGTTAAATGAATCCAGCTTCCCTCATTCACTTTGCCAAGGGGATGCTGTGGAATTTGACCTTCGGATGCAGCAACCCTCATAAATATGAAGTGTGTGAATTTTGATCAGGTGATCGTGGGGCTGCTACAGGAGTCGTAACTGTGAAAAGCAGTCGTAAGTTTGTTTTTTCAGTGCTGGTGTAACTTTGAATGGTCACTAAACCAACTGTTGTAAGATTACAATTTGTAATTGCAATTCAACTAATAATCATATGAATGGAGTTAATTTAGATTGTTTCAGTCTCTGGTTGACTGGATGTGACGGTGTTTCAATTATTAGCAGTCCGTGGGACGCTGGATATGACTAAAATAACTCCCATTAATTGTAATGAATTCTTAGAATGATTAATTTGGTTCCTATATCTATTTAAAAATAGAGGGATTGGCGTGTTCAGCATTCTCCAAAGAGGAAAGAAATCAACCACAGAATAGAATAACAGAGTTGGAAGGGACCTTGGAGGTCTTCTAGTCCAACCCTCTGCTTAGGCAGGAAACCCTACACCACTTCAGACAAATTATTATCCAACATCTTCTTAAAAACTTCCAGTGTTGAGGCATTCACAACTTCTGGAGGGGGGTTGTTCCACTAGCTAATTGTTCTCACTTTTAGGGAGTTTCTGCTTAGTTCTAAGTTGCTTCTCTCCTTGATTAGTTTCCACCCATTGCTTCTTGTAATGCCTTCAGGTGCCTTGGGGAATAGCTGGACTCCCTCTTCTTTGTGGCAGCCCCTGAGATATCGGAAGACTACTATCATGTCTCCCCTAATCCTTCTTTTTATTAAACTAGACATACCCAATTCCTGCAACCGTTCTTCATATGTTTTGGCCTCCAGTCCTCTAATCCTCTTTGTTGCTCTTCTCTGCACTCTTTCCAGAGTCTCCACATCTTTTCTACATCATGGCGACCAAAACTGGATGCAAATATTCCAAGTGTGACCTTACCAAGGCCTTGTAAATTGGTATTAACACTTCACGTGATCTTGAGTCTACCCCTCTGTTTATGCAACCTAGCACAGAAACGTTACCATCTGCTAAATCACATACATGGGGAATAAAATTACGACTCGCCCTGTTATGGCACAAACTACGTCCTCATTCTAGAGAGAGAAAATAACTGTTTTGTGAATGTTTTTTAACCTAACAGGCTTTCCCACAAGGATTATTATCCCTGAACATCTTGGTTGAGTAAAAAAATAATAGTAATATGTCAAGCCACTTTAAATTGTATGAAACAGTTGGCAAAAGATGGAGAATCTGGTGTCTAGACTGGTATTTCTCAACCTTGGAAAGTTTAAGTTGGGTTGGCTTCTAAACCCAGCCAATCGCGAAGTCCATAAAAACATTAAAGCTTCCAAGGTTGAGTAACATATAAAAGCTATAATCTCATCTAGATGCTCCTGATCATTTGTGTATTAAGAAATCCTGCTTTCCGTAATCCCCAGTATTTCTCGCTTGTGCAATTTCCCCAAGAATTGAATTAAAACCGAGCATACGACGAGAAAACATTTACACATCTAAGCAGGACAGTTTTAGGGAACGTTTGGAGTTACAACAACACGGAAGAAAGTAACCGATGAACGTTTTTCAGACTTACAACCGTTGTGGTCAAAATTCAAGCTGCTTCGACACTGACTCATGTTTATGACGGTCGTAGTGCCCCGCGGTCACGCGATCCCCTTTTGCGACCTTCTGACAAGGAAAGTCCACTGAGGAGCCAGTTTCACTTAACAACTGTTTTACTTATTTAACTGCTGCAGTGATTCACTTAACAACCGGGGCAAGAAGCTTCGTAAAAGGCGGCAAAATTCACATAACGAATGACTCGAACAGCGACGGAGATTTGGGGGTCTATTGTAGTCATACGGTGAGGGCCACCTGTGTTAAACTGGCAACCCACCTTCCAGGGGTATCCACAAAGAAGAAAGTCAAAAATATTCAAGATGGCGCCCACCGTTGTCGTACAGATTTCCCTGCTACTTTCAAGAAAGTGATAATATATAATCAAATAACGGCGAGTTATTATGCATTGGGGGGGGGGGAACCACAATATCTATGCTAACAATGCAATTTTTCTAAAAGGGCTTTCCTTTTATTTTTCGGACTGAAAAAAAGAAAGATTAGAATGAAAACACGGTTAGAAAGAAGAACTAACTTTTTGTGTGAATGTAGAACACGGCTTAAATTAAATCAGAAGGAAGCAGCAGGGAAATTCTATTTCAAAGGTTTAAAAATGGGTGGGTTTTTTTTCTTTTTAAAAATCTAATTTTCTGCATTCGGGATAGTCAAGCTAATGCATTGTTCCCTTCCCTAGAAAAAGTAACATTAATATTCTGAGATTGAAAAAGCACAGAGCGAGTCACCGTGGCTAAATTAAAAATAATTATAGCCTCTTTTTTCAGTGCACGGCAGCCTTCTGTTATTTTATTTTATTTTTTACCCAAGAGGATTTTTTTTTTTAAAAAAAGAAGCATTATTGTGCAAAGCCAAGCGGTATTTGCAGTTTTTGTAAGCCAAGAATGCGATAGGTATGGCAAAATATCAAAATGAGTGTAATACCAATGCAATCTGGGACAAAGGTTGATGTAAACGCTGAGAAAATACGTAAACTTTCCACGAAGATTTCAGTAAGTGAGGTCAGTTTACAAGCAATTTGCTTTTCACACCAATCCCTGTTGCTTTGCACACAATTCCATGAAAAGTGTTTGCACATATACACTAATCCATCTCAAATCTTACGTAAACATGTCACATATTCCATATTTTGCTTCTTTAGCAGATGTTGCTGTCTTTAGTGGCTCTGTAAGGCTACTAAGGTTGCAGCATCCCCATGGTCGTGTGATGAAAATTCAGAGTCTTGGCAACTGGCATGTACTTATGACGGTTGCAGAGGCCCAGGGTCACCTGGTTCCCTTTCATGACCTGCTAACAAGTCAGTGGGGAAATCAGTTTCACTTAACAACTGGTTCTGGAGTAACTCTGAATGGTCACTAAAGGAGTGGCTGAAAGTGGAGGGCTGTAACTGACACTAGCCAAGAAGACAAAAGTTTAGCCTTGTTGTGTGAAGCAGGAGGCTGTTAAAGGAACCCAACTTGGAAACAAACTATTGATCTGGAGTTTAGAGTCTGTTTGGAGAAATGAAATTCAGTCACTTATTCAGAAACCATCATCCGTTCCCTGCCATGTTGGTTAGCTCGTAATGGTTTAAAAGCTGGCGGAAGGAATTTAAGAGCCCACAAGTGGGAGATTCCCACAGGCGCTTTTTCCAAAAGGCAGCTGAACCTTCTTGGGGTTTTTCCCCCTTGAAAATTAGAAAGGAATAGAATAGAAGGGAAGGGAAGATGGAAGGGAAGGGAAGGGAAGGGAAGGGAAGGGAAGAGAAGAGAAGAGAAGAGAAGAGTTTAGAGTCTGTTTGGAGAAAAGAGAAGAGAAGAGAAGAGAAGAGAAGAGAAGAGAAGAGAAGAGAAGAGAAGAGAAGAGGGAATGGAATGGAATGGAACGAAACGGAATGGAATGGAATAGAATAGAATGACTTTCTGCTAAAGCAACTTATAATAAAAGAATGATAAGAATGACAGATGGAAGGGATCTTGGAGGTCTTCTAGTCCAAACCCCTGCTTAGGCAGGAAACCCTACACAACTTCAGACAAATGGTTGTCCAACATCTTCTTAAAAACATCCAGTGTTGGGGCATTCACAACTTCTGGAGGCAAGTTGTTCCACTGGTTAATTGTTCCCACTGTGAGGGACGTTCTTGTTAGTTCTGGGTTGCTTCTCTCCTTGATTAGTTTCCACCCATTGTCCTGCCCTCAAGTGCTTCTCATCCAAGAAGCTTCTTCTCTTCAGTTCAGTTCTCTTCACTGATAATTGAAGAAGCTTCTAGCATGAGAAGCAAAAAGTTTTCAAAGGGGGGGAAAAAACTCAAGAAAGTCCAGTTGTCTTTTTGAAAAAGCACCTTTAGGATAACCGTGACCTGGATGATGGACAATCTCCACAGACAACCATGGAGGCTGTTGGAAGCTGTAGTTCATCCAGAGTAGGATAGGAGGTGAGCCCACCATCGAGATACCATCTTAACTTTTCTGGATTCCTCTGCTGATCTTCCTGGTTTCAATAATATCTACAGCCATGATGGCGAACCTATGGCACGCATGTCCAAAGTGGCACATGGAGCCATGTCAGCTGGCACACGCGGCGTCACCCATTCCTCTTCCGGATTTCTGGTGCGCATGCGGACCTGACGATCAGCTGACCTTGGCACATACGGTAGTGCCGGAAAACGGAAGAGCTGGTCTTCTGGTTTCCATTGTGCTCATGCGCGCTGGCCAGCTGATCGTTGTGTACACATGCGCGCTAGCAACCTGAAGACCAGCTGGCTGGTGGGCATGCGCGTGCCGGAAATTGGAAGTTAATTTCCTTGTGTGCACATTCCCACTGGGCAGCTTCTCTTCCAGGTTGTGTCCCTGATGTGCGTGTGCGAGCATGCGCAAGGTCGCGCAAACTGCACACTCCCTTTTAGGCGCTCGGTTCGCCATCCCTGATATGAAATTTCTTGGCTCTGAAGCAGATGGACGATTTTCAGAAAAGGAATTTCTTTTTCTGCCCCAATCCACCAAATTTTCCAGTCCAAACTAACGCACGATTGGATAACAATATTTCTGATGAGGCTAAATCAATCTGTAAACTGAAAATAAAAAAAGTTGGCTTAGTACATGGGTTAAAGATCGGGGTCGATAACCTTCCCAAATTTCATTAAAATGGCATAATCTTGATGTTGATGTTGATGCCTCCACTTTGAGTTCGCTCGGCCGCCATGTTTTGAAGCTCAGGCGTCTGAGGTAAACTGGGAGTCGCTTGACGGAAGAGAGTAAACGTTTCATATTTTATCTACCGTGAGGAAATGTTCAGATCTTTTTTCATCAGGGAACCAAATCCTTAACCTTCTAGCATTTTTGAAATACTCTGAAATTAACTGAAGACGTTTTTCATGGCTAGAATACGGCAACAATGTCCGCCACGTGTTTTTCCATCACCTCAGGAGAGAAAAAAAATAAAATCTCTAACACCCCCCCCCAAAAAAAAAACCAGTAATAAATTAAATCTTATTAAAACAGATATAAAAGTTCTTCAAGTGTAAGAATTTATCATGCAAACAGGCAGGGCGGTTTGGGCCGAGAAGCGAGGCGTCGTGGCGTGTCCCTTCACCGCATCCAACGTTATTTTCGGCCGACGAAAGTGAGGGGAAAACCCAAGAGAACGATGGTGTGAGGTGCCACCGAAGACACTGGAGGCTCTGGATAAAATTAGGCTTCAAGGATTCGTCAAACGGGACAATCTCGTTTTGTAAAATGATTTGTCGTCTGCAAATTTGAAAGAACCTGAAAGGATCTGGGTGGATTACGAAAGTCCGAATAGCGTTCATGCTACCCAGGAAATGTGATATTTTTTTTTTTACCGTAATGGAGACATTTTGATTACTTCTCGTAATATATTTCACAGCACAAAAGAGTAGTGCGGTGGCTTAGATTTGCAGCTCTCTGTGAGTTCGATCCTAGGTAGAGGCAGATATTTCTCTTCTCTGGGCATGAGAATATATCTGCTGGACAAAACTCCGCTCTGGCGACAGGAATGGCATCCGGCCTTTAAACATTCCGCTCCATTCAGTTATCCAGACTCTACCCGGCAAGGGATTATGGAGTCATTAAAAGAAGAGGATTAAGACCCACAAAACCTTTTGGATACTCGTTCATCAAACCTCGTCCCGATCAGAGTTAATGCTCTTCTCACAACCTGGCTGTTACTCGCCCGGGAGGAACCCGCGTCCTTCTACACCTTTGTGTAAGTAGCACTTCCTCGACGGAGCCGCCAGCACAGCTACAGTTCCGGTAACGGTGGGCTCCTGCCAAATTCTTTAATTCCCTGAAGAATTCGCTTCATATGACCCACTTTCGTTATCCCCAAATCCTACAAGGGAGAAGACAGATTCATTCACAGAAATCCAGATTAGCACAACATCGCTTAGCTTTTGGCAATAAAGCTGGTTTAGAGAGCGCCCATTTTAGACAATTAGTTCACACACACACACCCAATACAAATCAACTTATTTAGACAGAGTGGTGCAGTGCCCCTAGAGGTGGAGCTGTCGCCTCACAAGCAAGAGGCGGTGAGCTCGATCCTAGGTAAAGGCAGGTATTTCTCTCTCTGGGCACAATGGGAATAGATCTGCTGAAGAAAACTCCGCATTGGCGACAGGGAATGGCATCCGGCCATTAAAACACTCTGCTAGCTCCATTCAGTTGCAGAGACTCCACCCCGCAAACGATTATGGGGTCGTTAAATGATGATGATATCAACTTATTTAGACACTGAACTTGTGTTTCCAAGGAAAAGTTTTATAAAAGAAGTGGTGCTGTCTATTTTGTTTTCCCCCTGCATTCTTGATTTCTTAGATTTCTTACATACATTCATTCTCGATTTGGAATTTGGAATGACACCAAATCAAATCTTTACAAATTCTGTTTCTTGAATGACATTGTGGAAATTACCGTTTTGCCTTGAAGCATCTTCAAGCATCCAGCAAGGCAATTAAAACAACCAGCAACAATCTTAAATAACAGAGGAAGCCTTAGGAAATCTAGCAGGACAGAAGGGGCACCAGGAACACCTGTCCAGCATCTTGTGCAAATATTGATTTTAGATCACAAGCAAAACCTCTTTATGCATGATGTCGTCAGTGGTTTTGGTTCTATTATTTTTTTAAACTACGGTTGGAGGATTTCAAAATCAGAAAGCAAGTCCCTAACCATCTGTAAAACTCAAGACTGATGTGAAACAGCCCAAAAAAGCAGAAATACATTCCTTTTAAAACAAAACAGAAAATTGCCTCTTGAAATCCTTCTAAATGTTTACAGGCAGTCTTCAATTTATGACCATAAGGCAGGGGTCTCCAACCTTTGCAACTTTAAGTCTGAAGGACTTCAGCTCCCAGACTTCTCCAGCCAGCTTTGAAGGAGCTGAAGTCCTTCAGACTTAAAGTGGCAAAGGTTGTAGACCTCTGCCATAAGGGACCAGGTTCATTATACAATCATTTAGTCATGATGCTTGTCACACTTTTAATGGCCTTTTTATTGTGGCGGTCCTTAAGTGAATCCACCGTTGTTAAGCGAACGCTGTGGTCATTACACGAACTCATTGTTTGCTGGGCAGGGGGTGTTTTTTGCTGAAAATACAGAAGCAAACACCAGCCTTCTGCAAAATATTCCCCCTCGACATATGACCACAATTGAGACCTACTTTTCTGTTGCTAAGCAATGCCGTCGTTAAGTGAGTTTCCCCATTTTACCTTTTCTTGTTTTTAGTTTTTTTTTTAGTTTTATTCAAATTTATACCCCGCACCTTCTCCAAAAAGGACCCAGGACGGCAACAGTGACAATTGTTAAGTGGATCGCTGCAGTTGTTAAATTAGCGACACCGTCGTTAAGTGAATCGGGCCTCCCCATTGACTTTGCTGGTCAGAAGGTCACAAAAGGGGAATCCCGTGACCCCAGGGCGCTGCAACCATCATAAGTTCAAGGAAAGTGACTCTGGCAATGCTGAATATTCGTCGTAAGTCACTTTTGGCGGTGTCGTTGCCACTTTGAACGGTCACTAAATGAACTATAACTTATCTATAAACCACAATCCCGTATCTGCAGGATGCTGGAAACCACCATCAATGTGGGCCAGTCGCTAAGTGCTTGAATGGTAAACATGTAACCATAGAGACAGCGGCCCTTCAAACTGAGTCATAATAAGTACATTTTTGGGGTTTTCAGATGACACACAACCCTACTCAAGGCCACTGCTTGCAGCGCATGGAGTCCCCCAAAATGCTTTTTTTCAGGAGGCAATTGGACTTCCTTGTTTTTTCTTTGAAGACATTTCGCTTCCCACCCAAGAAGCTTCTTCAACTCTGAGTGGAAGATGGAAAATGGAAGGACTCCACTCAGAGCTGAAGAAGCTTCTTGGATGAGAAGCGAAACATCTTCAAAGAAACACACACACCCCTGAAAGTCCTGTTTTTCCCTCTTGGAATAAAGCACCTTTGGGAACACCACGAGCTGGGGGACGGAGAATCTCCCTAGACAACCAACTCACGGAGTAATTCCTGTGTAAGTTTCAAGAGTTTTACTTCCTGCCTTGCTGGCGTTGCAGCCTCCAACGTCCTTCAACGCTGAAAATCCAGAATTTCCACCTCAGTTTGCATTTTCCTAGTTGTGCACTGCTGCTGCCCTCTTATGCTCACTTCAATGAATGCTTCCACTGACCGGTTCCAGTTTACGACGGCCTTGCGACACAACAAGAGTTCACAGTCTCACCAAGCTTGGCTATTAAAGAGATTTTTGGGGTCTACATGATCTTCCCTGAAATTAATAAACTTAATTGGTTATCCTCCACTTTCCTAAACCCCACAAAGATATATGAAGATGGGTAATCCTCAAGGCACCATATTCGTTCAGTGACCGTCTGAAGTTACAACAGCCCTGAAAAAAAGTGGCTTCTGACCGTGGTCCACACTTATGACGTTTGCAGCATCCCCGTCGTCACGATGATCAAAATTCAGACACTTAGCAACCGACTCATATTTACGTTAATCCTCTTTTGCGATCTTCTGACCAGCAAAGTCGATGGGGAAAGCCAGATTCGCTTAACGACCGTGTGACTAATTTAAGAACTGCAGGGATTCACTTAACAACGGTGGCAAGAAAGGTCGTAGAATGGGACAAGGCTCCCTTAAGAACTGTTTCGCTTAGCAACGGATATTATCCACTGTGGACTTATTCCAATAACATCAGCAGTGTACAGAATTGCACGGCTGAACACACGAAAGTTACTACTACGATGCAAGTAAACCTTTCGAAGATGTTTTACTTGAGTTCTTTGTGCCTCTTTGGGTACATGGTTTATTAATAATTTGGAAGCCTGCAACAAACGCAGCTTCCACCTGCAGCTCTTTAAAGCAGCCGAGTCCTCACCCAGAATCACACTGCTGGTCTCCATAATCCAGGAAAAGGTGCGGCCGCTTTAAAGAGCTACACAAAGATGCTATTTTTGCTCTTGGAATCAAATCCAGAGCTCTAATTGCTATATTGATTTTTTGGTATTCACTCTCTGCTTTCGTTTAGCCCCCGAACCAACATAAATGCTTCTTTTAACATGCAAACTGGATGTTAAACCTCTCTCTCTCTTTCCCTCCCCCTTTCTCCCTCTCTCTCCCTCCCTTCATCTCCCTCCCTCTCTCTCCCCCTCACTCTCTCTCTCTCCTTCCTTCCCTCTCTGTCTATGTGTCTCTGTCTCTCTCTCTGTGTGTGTGTGTGTCTGTCTCTCTCTCTCTCTCTCCCCTCCCTCTCTCTCCCTCTTTCTCTCTCTCCCCCCTCTCCCTCTCTCGCTCTCTCCCTCCCTCTCTCTTTCCCTTTCCCTCTTTCTCTCTCTCCCTCTCTCCCTCTCTCTCCCCTTCTCTCTCTCCCTCTCTCCCTCTCTCTCCCCTTCTCTCTCTCCCTCTCTCTCTCCCTCCCTCTCTCCCTCCCCCTCCCTCTGTCTCCCTCCCTCCTTCCCTCTCTCTCTCCCCCTTTCCCCCTCTCTCTCCCTCTCTCTCTCCCCCCTCCCTCTCTCTCCCTCTTTCTCTCTCTCCCCCTCTCCCTCTCTCGCTCTCTCCCTCCCTCTCTCTTTCCCTTTCCCTCTTTCTCTCTCTCCCTCTCTCCCTCTCTCTCCCCTTCTCTCTCTCCCTCTCTCCCTCTCTCTCCCCTTCTCTCTCTCCCTCTCTCTCTCCCTCCCTCTCTCCCTCCCCCTCCCTCTGTCTCCCTCCCTCCTTCCCTCTCTCTCTCCCCCTTTCCCCCTCTCTCTCCCTCTCTCTCTCCCCCCTCCCTCCCCCTCCCTCTGTCTCCCTCCCTCCTTCCCTCTCTCTCTCCCTCTCTCTCCCTCTCTCTCTCCCCCCTCCCTCCCCCTCCCTCTGTCTCCCTCCCTCCTTCCCTCTCTCTCTCCCCCCCTCCCTCCCCCTCCCTCTGTCTCCCTCCCTCCTTCCCTCTCTCTCTCCCCCTTTCCCCCTCTCTCTCCCTCTCTCTCTCCCTCCCCCTCCCTCCCCCTCCCTCTGTCTCCCTCCCTCCTTCCCTCTCTGTCTCTGTCTCTCTGTCTGTCTGTCTGTCTCTGTTTCTGTCTCTCTCTCTCTCTGCCTCTGTCTCTATTTATCTATCTACTCAATCGGATGGACTCTAAGGTCCCACCTTTGTTAAATCTATTCTATTCCATTCTCTATCTCTATTTATCCTCCCTCCCTCCTCCCCCCCCCCCCTCTCACAGACAATTTGTGTTTTTGGAGATTAGGAAGGCAGGAGAGGTACAGATCCACATACAAATAATAATAAACAAAAAACAGAACGAAACCCACCCTGAGCAAAACAGGAGCTTGGTTGCCCCTCCTCTTCCTTGGGGCAGCCCCTCAAACGCTGGGATCTGGCTATCACGTTCCCCTCCTGGTCCTTCTTGTCTCTCGGATGGCCAAACCCAAATCCTGCCACCGTTTCTTGATACGTTTTGGTCCCCGGGCCTTTAATCCTCTGAGTTGCTCTTCTCGGCACTCTTTCCAAAGTCTCAACCTCTTTTTTGTAACGGGGTGACCACAACTGGACGGGGGGAATTATTTACTACGGATTCCTAAAGCGGCGCTAATCCTTCGCGTGATTTTCATTCTACGCTTCTGTTTATACAACCAAGGATTGTGTTCGCTTTTTTGGGCCGCAGGCGGCTGGATGGCTCTCGTTTAAGAGTTTTTCAAAAGGAACCTAACCTGTCCTTCTTATTTTGACCCGGCAGAGAAATTCACCCGACCAGGCAGCCGTTTTCGGCCAGGTGTGTTATGCAGGGTTGCGTGTTAAAAAGCCAAGCTACAAGCACAACGCTGGGATGGGGCAAGAGACAGGAAGCTTTCATTCATTCTCTGAGATGCTCGTAAAGCAGAAAAAGAAGCCGGACGCCAATACCTTCAGGTCTCGCCTTTCCAGGTGCAAAAGCTCGGCCCCTCGGATGTCGTGGCTGACGAACGTGTCTTTGTATTCTCCCAAACTCAGCAGGTCCAACCAAGCAGCGACTTCATCCGGGCCCCATTTCTGAACTACCAAAGTTAAGAGCAAAACCCCCTTAATTTCTTTCCGCATGCCGGGCTTCACGACAAGCAAAGGGTTAGGCCGTAGAGAGGGCGAGAAACAGCGAAGAGAAGGGAGCAAGGAGGTGATGGTAGCGGAAGTCACGTCCGGATGGGCGGCAGCTGACATGCGGGTTAAAAGTCAGGGGGAACCCCGGGAACCTGAGGGCCGCCTGGATTTTAGCCATGCTCTCGGCTCCAACATCCAGCTACGCCCGCCAAGCTACGCGAAGCCAACTCATTAGCTTGCCTAATTGGCCTAATAATCTGCCTAATAACGTCTTCAACTGAAACTCAATGGCTTGCTGAAGCTTGAGGAACATCTAAGAACTTTCGAAAGTTTTCAGGGTCCTCGGAGGCAAAGTGGATGGAGATGTCTATGGGCTCGGAACCTCAGATATCTCATTTTTAAGATTTCTAAAGTCCCCTTGGGTGGTTTAGCCTCCAAATGTGAACCTCTTTTTTTCTGAATTTTGGAGGAGATTGTGGGATTTAAAAGGGTGAAATAGGCTATAAACGTTGCAAGATGCCCAGGGTTAACTTCACCCCTCAAAAACCCATCCCCAAATGGATCCTTAATTCGCTCCCTTTTAAAAAGGAGCCCTCAATGTGTCACATGAGACCTTGTAGCTTCCTTAAGCCATGATATTTACACATCCTTGACACGCAAGTCGATGTAAGGGACAACTTTCTCGTGGGATAAAGCAACTTCAAGTCGTCCTGAAGATGGACTAACAAGGAAGCCCAAGACAAGCTCGGTGCATATTATGCTACACACACACATACACACTCACTCACAACTTTGTCTCTTTCAAGCAACAATATTTTTGAGAACATACCAGGCTGGGTGTTAGTCTTCTGTTTTTGAACCTTTTCCTTTTTAAATTTTGGCACTATACGAAATACGGTACTTCGGCTGTTTCGTTTACAGTATTCCAAAGGAGGATCCTACAAAAAAAATAAGGTTATTTTTTTCCCTCTTCCTTCCTTTGATGCGGCCACCAGTTTATTTGTTAAAATAAGATCAAATAATCAGGAGATTAAGCTGTAATATTTTTTTAAAATAAGGATCTTATCCGTTCAGTGCAAGATGCGCCTCGTTGAAAAGGATGGTTGTAAATCCAAAAGATAAAACACAATGGATAATCTTGATCGGATGAAAGAAAAATGAAGTTATCCTTCACTTCTCCAAGTTTATCCTTTAAAGCAGCGGTCACCAACTGGTGGTCCATGAGAAAATGTTGGTGGCCTCCAGAAAAATTATTTCCATTGTTTATATTGCACTAAATCGGGGGGTTCTCAAACTACGGCCCCTGGGACGGATACGTGCAATGGACGCTTGTGCTGCTGCAGAGAGTCTCCCCCTCTGGGGTCTTTTTGTGGGGGTCGGAGGGGAGCAGGGAATTCCAACTTGGGGTCTGCTTCGGCCTCCTGGTGGGGGGCTTTGGGCGAAGGCTGG
>CM077651.1:2877815-2932815 GCA_039707465.1 Rhabdophis nuchalis
CTCCTTGATTAGTTTCCACTCGTTGCTTCTTGTCCTGCCCTCAGGTGCCTTGGAGAACAGCTTGAGACCCTTTTCTTTGGAGCAACCCCTGAGATATTGGAAGGCTCCTATCATGTCTCCCTTAGTTCTTCTTTTCATTAAACCAGACATACCCAGTTCCTGCAACCGTTCTTCCTATGTTTGAGCCTCCAGTCCCCTAATCATCTTTGTGGCTCTTCTCTGCACTCTTTCTAGAGTCTCCACATCTTTTCTACATCGTGGCGACCAAAACTGGATGCCGTATTCCAACTGCAGCCTTCCCAAGGTGTAATAAAGGGGTATTATCACTTCACGTGACCTCGATTCTTATTGAGAACTTATTTGAAGACTCATCTTTCTTTCTTTTTTTCCTCACCTCTGGGAATTTGGGGCCTCCTTTGGTTAAAGCATGAGAACAAGCGTTCACAGCATGGGCCAGCTCTTGCTCCAAGAGACTGTGAGTTTTGGCAGCTTCGCAGATTCTGTGGGAAAGAGCAGATTGGGGAAGGTGGATAAAAGAGAAAGAGAGTTAAAAAGGCCAGAAAAATGTGTTGGTGATTTATTTACCAAATTTATTAAACTGCCCGTCTCTGATACACGACTCTGGATGTATCAGAATCAAAACAATAAAAAGCACAGAAACCAGAGTTAAAAATTGACCAAAGCAATATTTAAAAAACCAGCAGTCATAGATACAGGCGGTCCTCAACATACGACCACAACTGAGCCCAAATTTCCGTTGCTAAGCGAGACATTTCATGAGGGAGTTTTACGACTCAATTTTGCGACTTTTCTTGCCGCGGCCGTTAAATAAATCCCTGTGGGTATTTAGCAACACGGTTGTTAAGGGAATCTGGCTTCCCCATTGAATTTGCTGGTCGGGAGGTCGCAAAAGCGGATCACATGACCTCGGGAGGCTACAATCGTCGTAAACGCGAGTCAGCTGCCAAGGGTTCGAATTCCGATCGTGTGACCATTGGGGATGCTTGCAACGGTCGTCAGTGTGAAAAATGGTCATCAGTCACGTTTTTCCATTGGTGTCGTAATTGAATTGTCGTAAGTGGAGGACTACCAGTATTTTTTTTTAAAAAAGGGGAAAAAACCAAGAAAACCCAGTTGCCTTTTGGGGGGGGAAAAACACATTTTTGAGACAACTATGACCTGAGGCAGGGGTCTCCAACCTTTGCAACTTTAAGTCTGAAGGACTTCAGCTCCCAGACTTCTCCAAAGCTGGCTGGAGAAGTCTGGGAGCTGAAGTCCTTCAGACTTAAAGTTGCAAAGGTTGGGGACCCTTGACCTGAGGGATTGAGAAGCCCCATAGAGAAGGCAGGTGATAATCCTGAAATGATGTACCGCCTTTCATCTCAAAGGGTTTTTTTTTTCCCAGCAGGCAACTGGACTTTCTTCTTTTTTCTTTTGAAGGCATGTCGCTTCTCTTCCAAGAAGCTTCTTCAGCTCTGACTGGATGGTGGGGATGAAGATGATGAGAAGCAAGACGTCTTCACGAATGCAAGAAAGTCCAGTTGCCTCTTTAAAAAAGCATCTTTGGGTGAACCATGACCTGAATGATGGAGAATCTCTACAGACGTTTTAGCTATTCAATTTGGGATGAAGACCCTTGGAATGGGGTGGGAGCAGGAATGGATTTCCAGAGGAAAATATTGCAGACTGCAGGAACCATTTGCACCACTCAGGTGACCCTGAGGACACAGATAAACCTCCAAGTGGCCTCAAGGACCCTCTCAAAGGAGGCAAACGACCAGCTGTCTGCAAGGAACATAAATCCTTCCATTCTCCACCATCCAGTTGGAACTGAAGAAGCTTCTTGGATGAGGAGAGAAACACCTTCAAATGAAAAAAATAAGGAAGTCCAGTTGACTCCTGGAAAAAAAGCCCCTTTGGGACAACCGTCACCTGGATGACAGAGAATCTCTACAGAGTTCTTTGCCTTGCGTCTCCTCCCTACCTGGTGATCAGCTCTTCGGCCACCTGAGAACAAGCCTGGATTTGCGCCGTCTCTTCCTCCGAAGCCAGTTCCACCGCCTGGTGCGGATACAACGGGGACCGTAACCCTGGTTTGCAAGAATCACACTTCTGCTTATCTTCCCAGGATTTCAACGTGCTTTCAAAGGCCTGTTCAGAATTGAGAAGAAATAAATAAATTGGGTGTTATTGAAGGCACAACCCAGTTGGGCACTCATAGTCTAGTAGTTTAATGGGGCATCGTGCAATGAAAAAGGGACAAAGGACTTTGTTCTCTCTCTCTCTCTCCCTCTCTCTCTCCGTCATTTCTTCAAAACTGGCAAAGATGGGTCTTAAAATCCAGAGGAATCACACAAACCTCATTAAGAATCTGGGCATGTAGATATGTATATAAATGTGTGTGTGTGTGCATGTGTAGCTCTCTGGTGTGTTGATGTGTGTGTGTGTGTGTGTGTGTGTAGATAAAGAGAGAGACAGATAGATGAATGATAGTGATAGAGATGGACAGAAGATAGATAAATAGAAAGAAGAGAGAGAGAGCAATGGAGATGTAGATAGTGATAGATTGCTGGATGGATGGATGGATGGATAAATAGACAGACAGACAGAGATATAGTTATAGAGTGAGATAGATAGATAGATAGATAGATAGATAGATAGATAGATAGATAGATAGATAGATAGATAGATAGATAGATAGATAGAGACATAGTGAGATAGATAGATAGATAGATAGATAGATACATAGTGAGAGATAGATAGATAGATAGATAGATAGATAGATAGATAGATAGATAGATAGATAGATATAGATATAGTGAGAGATAGATAGATATAGAGTGAGAGATAGATAGATAGATAGATAGATAGATAGATGGATGGATGGATGGATGGATGGATGGATGGATGGATGGATGGATGGATGGATGGATGGATGGATGGATGGATGGATGGATGGATGGATGGATGGATGGATAGATGGATAGATGGATAGATAGATAGATAGATAGATAGATAGATAGATAGATAGAGATATAGAGTGAGAGATAGATATGGAGTGAGAGATAGATATAGAGAGATAGGGAGAGAGAGAGAGAGAGAGAGAGAGAGAGAGAGAGAGAGAGAGAGAGAGAGAGAGAGAGAGAGAGAGAGAGAGAGAGAGAGAGATAGTGATACCCAAACACCAGAGAGCCTCCTAACATTTGAGAAACTGATTTAGCTTTAAAATGGTTTTAAAACCAGTGGGTTTCTCCTCCTCCAGTCAGAAGGTCGCAAAAGGAGAACGCGTCACCCCAGGACTCTGCCACCGTCATAAATACGAGTCAGCTGCCGAGCATCTGAATTTGGGCCAGATGACCGTATGGTCGTAATTATGAAAAACTGCCCAAAGTCACCTTTTTTTCCCAGCGGCGTGATAACTCTGAGCGGTCACTAAAGGAACTGTTGCAACCTGTACTATCCTTGCTTTTTTATTATTATGCTCTCTGTGTGTCAGGAGAAAGCCCCCCCCCCGGTCCCCCTCCGACGTACTCTGTCTCGTGTGAGCATCTGCGCCCTGTTCTTGTGCACAATTTTAATGACCCCTGGGGGCTGGATCCAAGCTTCCCCATCGACCTGCACGGGAACGCCTTCATCCCCAAGGATGGTGATCTTCACTGCCCTGCACTGAAAAAGAGTAAACAGATTTCAACTCACTGGAACAGGGGTCTCCAACCTTTGCAACTTTAAGTCTGAAGGACTTCAGCTCCCAGAAATTTGGGAGCTAAAGTCCTTCAGACTTAAAGTTGCAAAGGTTGGAGACCCCTGCACTGGAAGACATCCACGCAAGTGTCCACAAAGAACGGTGACTCCGGTCCAGGCCAGTGGTGGGATTCAAACTTGTTTTACTACCGGTTCTGAGGCTTGGTGGGCATGGCAGGGGAAGGATACTGCAAAATCCCCATTTCCTCCCGATCAGCTGGGACTCGGGAGGCAGAGAATAGATGGGGGGCAGCGAACAAATCTTCACACGAATTAAGCGAACTCATGGTCTCCTGCAAGCTCCACTCCCCTGTCGCTCCTCTTTTATTTCCTCTGGGAGGGGCCATTCATCGTCCACCTGTGGCTTTACTCCCGAGTCGACCCTTATTCCTTAGCTGTTCCCTTCTCCTGGCAGCTCTGCACATGCGCACACTGGGAACAGGCTCCAGCTGTTCCTCTGCCCCACTGATGTCTGATTCCAAAGGCAGCGGATAACTGTCGGATGGCCCTGGCCCCCTCTCTGCCTCTGATGCAGAGCCCTCGTCCGAGCCTTCCCCAGACTCCAGGACTGGCCCAGGTTCCTCCCCAACCTCCTCACTGTCCGAATCTGCTGCTACCTCGGTTGGCCACTGGTGGGTCACAACAATAGGGAACCCTCTCATTTCTTTCTCTCTGGGCATCAGACAAACCTGGGCTATTCTATGATGTTGGAGCTTGATCACCCGGGAAACGGCCATCTGCATGCTGCCAAATACCGCCACCACCTCCAAGATTTTATCATCGAACGACGGTGCCCCGAAGATCTGGAGAAGAAAGAGAAATCTTTTATGTGTCAGTCCTGCAGCCATTTTTTCTTGTGGATCTTTGGCCTGCCACACTTTCTATTATTCTACTATGCCTTTTTCTATGGTGGGAAAACGGGAGGGAGGATTGTATGGCGTTAGATGATATGCAGCCATAACAACATTCTTTCTAGAAAGCCAAGGTCATCCTTTGTCTCAGCACCTCTGCACCTGATCGGAACTGGATGAGTGGAAGCTGCCAGCGTGGCAGTGGAAGATGGGACCATGGGGATGGACTGGTGGGTGGGTGGAAGAGAGGCAAGATCTTGAACTTTCAACTGGGTGGGGAAAACCGGGAAGCCTTCAGATTTGGGTTTCCCCAGATGGGCCAACATGGCTCTCTTCATCAATGGGAACTTTGAGGAATCCTTTGCCTTGGACTCAGATTTAATTTTGGACGCTATTTGGAATCCTGACACTGTGAGTCACGTTTGTATATTCCAACATTTGCTTTCTGGCTCTGAAGTCATCCAGGGATTATTAGGTTTTTCGCTCCAGGTTATAAATCGGCATTTCTTAAATATCAGAGAAGGTAGAAGTTTGGAACGGAACTGTCATTTTAAAGGTCACTACCAAAGTATTGGAAAGAGTTATTATTCACAAAGTTGGGACTGAAATCTTTCGTCAGGATAGGAGAACCTCCAGGCTGTTGGAAATGCCAAAAGGGCACGTAGCATCTATCAAAGCTATTTCGAGAAGGAGGATGAAATCTGTATTCATTGCCAACCATCCTGATTGTCTCAAGGTGGACTCAGCCTTCCGTCCTTCCAAGGTGGGTAAAATGAGGACCCAGATGGTTGGGGGCAAGGGGCTGACTCTGTAAGCCACTTAGAGAGGGATGGAAAGCTACTGTGTAGCGGTATATAAGTACTACTGCTAATGCCCTTCCTTCCTTCCTTCCTTCCTTCCTTCCTTCCTTCCTTCCTTCCTTCCTTCCTTCCTTCCTTCCTTCCTTCCTTCCTTCCTTCCCACTGGTTAGAATGCACGATTGCTAGCTAACTCTGCCCACTGCCAGGAAGTTCGATCCTGACCATCTCAAGGTTGACGCAGCCTTCCATCCTTCCGAGGTGGGTAAAATGAGGACCCAGATGGTTGGGGGCAAGGGGCTGACTCTGTAAGCTGCTTAGAGAGGGCTGCAAAAGCACTATGAAGCAGTATATAAGTCTAAGTGCTATTGGTATTTTCACACTTAAAACCATCGCAGTAGTGTATATTAGAGGTGGAGAGCCTTTGAGAACTGCATGCAACGAAATTTCACTTCATTGCGTGCCGATCAGTGTACATCCAATGTGACAGTAAAATCATTCTATCCCCATGGCCACATGATCAAAATTCCAATGCTTGACAACCGATTCACATTTACGACGGTTACGCTGTCCCGGGGTCTTTCTGAAAAGCCAAGTCAACGGGGAATCCAGATTCACATAACAACTGCGTGACTTACTTAACAGCTGCAGGGGTTTGCTTAACCGTTGTGAAAAGAAAGGTTGTAAAAGGTTGTAAAATTCACTTTAGAAACGTCTCACTTAGCAACAGAAATTTTGCGATCAATTGTGGCCGTAAGTCGAAGACTTGGGAAGCACATAACCCGAAGAGCAAGACTTACATCATCTTCCTTGGTTCCACCCCAGAAATTTGTCCCACCAGCGTAGCTCGGGATGTTCAACACAGCTATGCCTTGGAGAGACGGAAGAGGGATATATTGTCCATCGCACTGCAGGGGATAAAACACTGAATAAATAAGCACGGAAACATCCTGGTGCTTCCATTAATCGCGGGTAGAGGTTAGACTTGAAAGCTAACATAAGATGCCATCAGCTGTGCTGTGCACGTTTTTTTGCTACCGGTTCGGGCGAACCAATAGCATTTTTACTACTGGTTCAGGCAAACCTGTAGCATGTTTTACTACTGGTTCGGGCAAACCCATAATAATAATAATAATAATAATATTTAATTTCTAGACCGCTCCCTCTCCCCAAGGGGACTCGGAGCGGTGCACAGGGAAATTAAAACAATAAATATACATAGATATATAGCATTTTTACTACCAATTAGGGCGAACCAGTGGCATTTTTTACTACCGGTTAAGGTGAACCAGTAGCATTTTTTACTACCAATTCAGGCAAACCAGTAGCATTTTTTACTACCAGTTAGGGCGAACCAGTAGCATTTTTTACTACCGGTTCAGGCAAACCAGTAGCATTTTTTACTACCGGTTCAGGCGAACCAGTAGCATTTTTTACTACCAGTTAAGGCGAACCAGTAGCATTTTTTACTACCGGTTCAGGCGAACCAGTAGCATTTTTTACTACCAGTTAAGGCGAACCAGTAGCATTTTTTACTACCGGTTCGGGCGAACCAGTAGCATTTTTTACTACCAGTTAAGGCGAACCAGTAGCATTTTTTACTACCGGTTCAGGCGAACCAGTAGCATTTTTTACTACCAGTTAAGGCGAACCAGTAGCATTTTTTACTACCAGTTCAGGCAAACCAGTAGCATTTTTACTACCGGTTAAGGTGAACCAGTAGCATTTTTTACTACTGGTTCAGGCGAACCAGTAGCATTTTTTACTACCAGTTAAGGCGAACCAGTAGCATTTTTTACTACCGGTTCAGGCGAACCAGTAGCATTTTTTACTACCAGTTAAGGCGAACCAGTAGCATTTTTTACTACCGGTTCGGGCGAACCAGTAGCATTTTTTACTACCAGTTAAGGCGAACCAGTAGCATTTTTTACTACCCGTTCAGGCGAACCAGTAGCATTTTTTACTACCAGTTCAGGCAAACCAGTAGCATTTTTACTACCGGTTAAGGTGAACCAGTAGCATTTTTTACTACTGGTTCAGGCAAACCAGTAGCATTTTTTACTACCAGTTCGGGCAAACCAGTAGCATTTTTTACTACCGGTTCGGGCGAACCAGAAGCATTTTTTACTACCGGTTTGGGCGAACCAGTAGCATTTTTTACTAGCGGTTCAGGCGAACCAGTAGCATTTTTTACTACCGGTTTGGGCAAACCAGGAGCATTTTTTACTACCGGTTCAGGCAAACCAGTCCGAACCGGTAGCATTTCACCCCTGCAATAGATGAAGTCGACATTTGGAACTCAAACTCCGATCAAAATACAGCAAAGGTAGCAGACTCATTTTGCAAAGGGCATGTCGGGGAGTTTTAGCCTTACCTCGAGTTGAACTTTCTGCTCTAAGTTTTTGTAAGTGCGTTGTAACAACTCCTTCGTCCCAAGGACTCCGTACCACATCATGTTCTTGGTCCTACTTCTGAAAGGAAAAACACAGGGTCACACCTCAAAGGATTAGCCAATCAGAAAGATTCAGTTTTGTTTAGTTTATTCAAATTTATACCCCGCACCTTCTCCAAAAAGGACCCAGGGTGGCGCACAGGAAATTTAAAAACATAACAAATATAACAAAAGTACAAAATTTTAAAAAGCTATTAAATCCATTCACTAAGACATCAACCCGCCACCCGCCTAGCTGTTAAAGAAAACCCACAACTCATGACTACAATTGAGCCCAGCCAAATTTCCGTCGCTAAGCAAGAACAACCCTTTGCTTCCATAGTGAGCTGTGCCCAATTTTCCAATCTTTCTTGCCACGGTTGTTAAGCAAATCACAGCAGTTGCTAAGTTAGTGAGCCGGTTGTTAAGTGAATCTGGCTTCCCCATGGACTTTCGCTTGCCTAAAGGTCACAAAATGGGATCAGGTGACACCCACACACACACACACACACAACCCCTTTGAGGCACTGCAACTGTCATAAGTCCATGCCAGTTGCCAAGCCTCTGAATTTTGATCATGTGACCGTGGGAATGCTGGAACTGTCAAAAGTATGGAAAACGGTCACATGTTTCAGTGCTGTTATAACGCTGGTCACTAAGTGAATGGTTGTAAGTTGAGGACTAGCCGTAGATTGTACAAAGGCATCAGCGAGGAGTATTTCCATTCTTCAGCGTGACTCACCTGCATTTTTCAGGATGCTCTTCCCGCTTGTTGTTAAATTCTAACGAAATCTTCGCATCTAACCCGATGCCGAAATAATTGTTCATGACACACTTCTCCGAATAGCCTTCCCTGTACACAAATGCACAACTCCTGTTGGTAATAGCACACACAGGGACACAAACAAACAACACAGTTCTAAGCTTCCTTTTTAGAGCAATCCCAAGCTTTTTATCCTATCCTAGAGGGGTAATTAGGGACAAGGTGGCTCAGTGGGTAAGACGCCGAGCTTGTCGATCAGAAAGGTCGGCGGTTCGGCGGTTCGAATCCCGAGCACTGCGTAACGGAGTGAGCTCCTGTTACTTGTCCCAGCTTTTCCCAACTTAGCGGTTCAAAATTACTTGTAAAAATGCAAGTAGAAAAATAGAAACCACCTGTGGTGGGATGTAACGTGAGGGCAGGACAAGAAGCAATGGGTGGAAACTAATCAAGGAAAGATGCAACCATGAATTAAGGAGAAACTTCCTGATAATGAGGACAATTAATCAGTGGAACAACTTGCCTCCAGAAATTGTGAATGCTCCAACACTGGACATTTTTCAGTAGAGCAGGGGGTTGGACTAGAAGACCTCTAAGGTCCCTTTCAACTCTGATTATTCAATTCTATTCTATTCTCTATTCCAGGGGTCTTTCAAAGTTGGCAAGTCTAAGAATTCCTGGAATTCCTGGAATTCCTCATGCTGGTTGGGGAATTCTGAGAATTGAAGTCCATAAGTCTTAAAGTTGGCAAGTTTGGAGACCCCCCTGCTCTATTACATGTGAATTTCACAGCAGGAGGAACCCCTTGCCCAAAATCTTGCCAATCTCCTGTTTCTTATTCTTGTTAAAACTCTTAAGAACGGAGGACTCTAAGAACCATATGCAGTTTGCTGAGATCATCCAAGACTTTTTGTTTACAACCCAAAATTCAATACAAATATTTTTTCCCCTTACACGCATTAGGAATTCTGCCATCTGAGATGGAAGGACCCAAACAGATGCCAAAGAAGATGTCTTAGAAAACGCCTGAGGCCTCTTGCATTTAAATACTCTCTCAGGAACATAAGGGCATCAAACATTAATACTGTAAAAAAAAAAAAAAGAATGCCCATTCAATCAGAAAGGAGCAAGAATCAAACTTGTTTCTTACAGCGATTCTGGGTCAGGATCTATGAAGGGGGTGGCACCGTATGGATCGATGTTTGCCAGTAACATTTTGCTGATAATGGAGCTTCCCGCAATAGAGGCAGCGAGACCTGCTCTCAGCCCTGATTGGAAAATGGGGGGAAATATACGTTTTAATTAGATATTTAAGTCATTTAGGAATCAATTCACAGGTAAAAATCTTGTCTCTTCGTCAAATATTTAGATCATCTAACATCTATCTATCACCTACATACCTATCTATCCATCTATCCACCTATCCTCTCCCTTTCCTACCTACCTGCACGCCTGCCTACCTGCCTACCTATCATCCATCTGTCTGTCTGTCTATCTATCCATCTATCATCTGTCTACTGTATCTCTCTCTCTCTCTCTGTCTGTCTGTCTATCTATCTATCTATCTCTATCTATCTATCTATCTATCTATCTATCTATCTATCTATCTATCTATCTATCTATCTATCTATCTATCTACCTATCATCTATCATCTATCAACTATCTACCTATCCATCCACCTATCCTTTCTCTTTCCTACCTATCTGACTGGCTGGCTGGCTGGCTGGCTGGCTGCCCGTCTATCTATCTATCTATCTATCTATCTATCTATCTATCTATCTATCTATCTATCTATCTATCTATCTATCTATCATCTACCTACCCACCGACCCACCTATCTTCTCTCTTTCCTATCTATCTATCTACCTATCCATCCACCTATCCTCTCTCTTTCCTACCTATCTGACTGGCTGGCTGGCTGCCCGCCTGCCTATCTATCTATCTATCTATCTACCATCTACCTACCCACCCACCCACACACCCATCCATCCATCCACCTATCCTCTCTCTTTCCTATCTACCTATCCATCAACCTACCTATACTCTATTATCTATCTATCTATCTATCTATCTATCTATCTATCTATCTATCTATCTATCTATCTATCTTATCTAAAATATGAGGGCAGTACAATATATGAGATCAAATACTACATTAAATAAAACCATGATAAAATCGCCATAAAATGCCACCAATTTGATAGATTGGATGAACAAGCACTTCCCGTCCATTCCTTGAATGGCAAATCCATGGTTGAATTCTACTCGGTCATCTCAGCTGCTTCCCTTCAAAGTAACAGAAGATGTGTACTAGAGCAGGGGTCCCCAACCTTTTTGGCACCAGGGACCGGTTTCATGTAAAAAAAATTCCGCGGACCGGTGGGAGCCTCCAGCGGGTGAGTCGAGTCACGTGGGCCGCACGCGGGTTCGGCGGTCACATGCGGGAAAGCTGCCAGGGGTCCCGGGCGAAGGATCCTCGGCTGGGGCAGGGAAGGACGGGCTGCGTCCCGAGCAGGAGGGCCTGGCAGCCCCTTCCCCTCACGCAGGGGTGGTGTCCCGAACCCCCCGCCCAATGCAGGCCGTTGCCCCCATCCTGCTGCCAGGATAGCGGAGCGTTTGCTACCCTTTCCTAAGAGTTGCGCTACTCTCTCCGCCGCTCACTCTGGCCCGGTTACTATCAAGCCACGGACTGCCACCGGTCCGTGGCCCAGGGATTGGGGACCCCTGTACTAGAGGACCTTCTCAGACTCTGGGAAATTGAAAACCAAAGTCCGTTTTACATCCATGGAGAAGTTTCTCCTTACAGGAAGAGGCTCAAGGAATAAGGACCTTCGCATGATGGATACTAAGGTAGAACTGCTCTGTTTTCCCCATCCTGTAGCTCCTCCATCCAAGACATGAATTGCGGGGCAGCTGAACCTGGCCTGGTTCCAATTCATTTCTCAAAATAATAACAATAATAATAATAATGAAGTTTTTATTACCTGGACAAATTATTCTTGTGTTCAGGACTGGAAGATTTTCCTTGCTGGCGACACCAACTGGGGCTGAAAAATAATCAGCAGGTGAAGGACTTTATGCACTTTCTCTCTCCTTCCGGACATTGGAGCCAGCTTTAACTGGTCATAGAGTGAAAATCTAGGCAAGTAGTGGTTATACTTGTGAAAATGACATAAATGAACCATAGCAACCACTAGGATAATTGCTGGAAACGCTTTATATTTCATTTTAGGAATTTATAGTGACTTTTTCCTTCGTAGAAGTAAAACAGAATTTGAAACATTTCAGAATGGAATGGAATATGAATATGAATAGGATGGATGGATGGATGGATGGATTGAAAGGGATGGGATGGGATGGATGGATGGATGGATGGATGGATGGATGGATGGATGGATGGATGGAGGGGATGGGATGTGGGGAGAGAAGAGTTGGAAGGGACACTGGAGGTCTTCTAGTCCAACCCCCTGCCTAGGCAGGAAACTCTACACAACTTCAGACAAATGGCTCTCCAACATCTTCTTAAAAACTTCCAGTGTTGGAGCATTCACAACTTCTGGAGGCAAGCAGTTCCACTGGTTAATTGTTCTCTCCTTAATTAGTTTCCACCCATTACATATTTCAATATGCTGATGCTTAATTTAAACAACAACAACAATCCACACTTGGAATTCTCAGGCATCTTTTTCTGTTTACTTACTCGGATGAGATTCATACTCCTTGGTATCTTCGTCTTTTTCTTCCTTGGATTCCTCTAATTCCTTATTATACTCCATCGCAGACTGGTTAATTTGGTCTTCATTGTGTGCATTCTGTTCATCCACCACTGCAACACCAAACGCTACTATTAATTATTTTAAAAAAAACAGCAAGTGACCCTAGAAGAAAGAATAATGATCTGTCTCCTATCCTGGCCTTTGCAGTCTATTTGATTTCTGCTGGGAAAACTAATGAGGAAGTTCTACATTTTTTATGTGCCTTTGCAGAGATGATCAGAGGCTCCCAGGGATAATCCAACCACTACATAACTCCAATAATGCTCCTTATTTTGGAAAAAAGCGCCATTAAGTCATTAACGTGCGTGCAAAGATCCCTCCTTCTGTTTATCTCCTGCTAAAAGGAATTTCTTTTCAGTAGAAATTATCTGAAATCATAGAAGGACTTCTGCAGTCACGACATAAGCCTGAGATTGAAAATGTGGCTTGTCAGATGCTACATCTTTTCTATCCTGCTCTACGGAGTAGGGAGTTGGTCTCTGACAGAAACCTACTTGAAGGGACTCAAAGCATTTAAAATGTGGATTTACGAGGCGGCTAGTACGTCTATGTTGGGTTGACAAAATCAGGAATGAGGAGGGGATAAGCCACCTGGGAAAGCCAAGGGAAATCATCAAAGCCATTAAAAAGCGAAAGTTAGAATATTTTGGACATGTGATGTGACACCCAGAAAAATACGGCATCCTTTACTTATTCCTCCAGGGAAAGATTGAAGGCAAATGAGGTCCAGGCAGAAGAACATCATCATGGCTTCAAAGTCTAAGGGGCAGGTTTGTTGGAGAAGGAGGAGAAGGAGGAGGAGTGGGGGGGAAGAGGAGGAGGAGGGGGGGGATTATCTCTCCAAAGTTGCTTGGTGTCAATCACACCAGCCAACTGATTTTTGATTTTGCAGATCTACTTGGCCCAATCTTCTATTTTTTTAAAAAAGTTTCATTTTTGAAAAAATAAAGACCAGTAGGTATGAAAAAGAAGCTGAAATTATTTTCAACACCAAGGGGTAAGTTGACCAAGCCAGTTGTTAAACCTTGGTTAACCTCACTTCATAGATTTCAGATGATAGCAGCAAGTGGTGGTTACTCTGTTAAGGAAGCAGACCTTGGTTTGCAGAAGGTATCCAAGTTACAGAGGGAGAAATCAGCCTTGTTCTTGTCCCAAAAGTGTGGTGTTGTTCTCTCGCCTTACAATCAGGAGGTTGTGAGTTCAATCCTAGGCAGAGGCAGATGTAAGATCTCCTGCTTGGCCAGGGGGTTGGGCTAGATGACCTGCAAGGTCCCTTCCAACTCTTGTTAATCTGTTAAAAGGCAACTCAACTTTCTTTGTTTTTCTTTGAAGATCTTTCGCTTCTCATCCAAGAAGCTTCTTCGGTTCCTCAGAAGTTCTGAAGCTTCTTCAGAATTGAAGAAGCTTCTTGGGTGAGAAATGAAGGAAATACCAAGAAAGTCCAGTTGCCTCTTGAAAAAAGCCCCTTTGGGACAACCATGACCTGGATGACTGAGAATGTACCAGTCAACTGTGGTTTAGCTTAGGACTAAAGTCACTTCTTAAAGTCAAGTTAGCCCCGTCAACAAAGCATGAAGAAAGAAATCCAGCCAATTTACATTCACCTTTCTCTGCTTGCTCAATGATCTGTCTCAGGGCTTTCTTTAAACTGTTGGCCCGGAGCATCAGCTGCTCCCGGGACTTGAACATCTGCTGGGTCGGAGAAGCTGTGTTGTTGTTCTCGGTCAACAGTTCTTTGGCGTCCGACAAAGATTCTTCACTCGAGGACTCGTCCGGCTCTTCCTCAGCGATGGGGGTCGTAGCCATGTGGGGAAGGCTCGGACTAACCTGGGCTTCAGCGTGGAGAGCCTGGAGCAGGAGGCTTAACTTCTCGTTCAGTTCCGAGCACTAGAAAGGTGAGAAAGGAATATAAAGGAGCAGCTGAACCAGTCCTGCAGAGGAATTATTGCACGCGTCTGTCATTCATACCTCTATAACTGCCTGGTTTGACACAGCAACCGTTATGTTGTGTTGTGTTGTGTTGTGTTCTATTATTCTATTCTATATTCTATCCTATCCCCTATTCTATTCCTCATTATCCTCCCAGAATAAATCTAATAAATTATTATTATTATTCCATTCCATTCTTATTTGTTTCTATTTCTATTCTATATTCTATTCTAATTGTTATTTTATTTTATTTTCTATTCCACTCTATTCCATCCCATTCCATTCTATATTCCTATTCTATTCTGTATTTTACTCTATTCTAATTTTTATTCTTTATTCTATTCTTATTTTTATTTTCTATTCTATTCTATATTTCTATTCTATATTCCTATTCTATTCTATATTCTATTCTAATTTTTATTCTTTATTCTATTCTATTCTTATTTTCTATTCTATTCTATTCTATATTCCTGTTCTATTCTATATCCTATTCTATTCTAAGTTTTATTCTCTATTCTATTCTATTCTTATTCTTATTTTCTATTCTATTCTATATTCCTATTCTGTTCTATATTGTGTTTATTCTAATATTTATTCTCTATTCTATTCTATTCCACTTCTATTCTCATTCTGTTCTGTTCAACCCTGAGCCACAAATATTCTCTTTGATAAATCTTCCATAATTTTAAAAAGGCAGACTATAATCTACCATTTCAATGGACAGGTGTCCACTGTATGATGGCCATTAGTTGCCATGGTCATCCATATGACCAACCTGATATTACAACCATTTTTCTGATAATTGTTCAATCCCATTTGGGTTTTAAACTAGCTATTTTAACCATCTTTATACCTCTTAAATTCCATGGGGGTTTTTTTGGTAAGCCTTCTGTGTATCCATACAAAATAAGTATTAATGCTAGGGAAATACGCAGATAAATACGAAATGCTGAATCATTTCTTCAAACAAAAAAATCTCTGTTTTTACCTTCATAGCCATGGCGTCCGTTTCTGCATTTTCCTCCGGCTTTTCACACGTCTTCCCTATTTTGGCCACAAATCCTTTCACGGTTTCACACAAGATCCTTTTGTCAGGAGGAAGAAATACAGGAACCGGAACGGAAATGGATGATGTCAAAGCATTAATGTCACATTAGGCGTTAATTTAGCTCAGCCACTTAAAAAGAAGCCATTAAGGTAGTACGTTTTATGTTTTGCAAATGAAGAGCCTGTGAGATCCCATGCACAAAATCTCTCCTTTCCTCATCTCATGTTTCACTTATATGATATGAAAACCTCAACTGATCATCAGCAACCTCTTGCGGTAGGGATGCTTCAGAAGAAAAGGCCAACAGAAGGTTTGATACATCAAGAGAGATGGAAAGAGGCTGTTATTTATTTTTCTAAATTAGAAAGAGCCATTTTACGCACTGAGGTTGAACTTACTTGGCAGACGAGATCACCACTGAGTGTTGATCCGAATCAAGGATCTTTGTCAGATGGGTAGCCACTGAATCCTCGTAGGCAGACATCTGGAAAGAGGGTTTTTTTAAAAAAAAAAAAACAACCCACAAGCTTTGGATCTTAAACTGCAGCTGCATAGTAAATATTTATTTTGCACACAAACATATATCAATAAGATAGATAGATAGATAGATAGATAGATAGATAGATAGATAGATAGATAGATAGATAGATAGATAGATAGATATAGTGAGACAGAGAGAAAGACAGACAGATATTATAGATAGATAGATAGATAGATAGATAGATAGATAGATAGATAGATAGATAGATAGATAGATAGATAGATAGATAGATAGATAGATAGATGAAAGAGGGGGGAGATATTGTGGATAGATAGATAGACAGATAGATTAGAGATGGATGGATGGATGGATGGATGGATGGATGGATGGATGGATGGATGGATGGATGGATGGTTAAATAGATAATTTAGTTCAGTTTAATTTATTATCATTGGACCTCGTACAACGAAATTAAATGCCATATTCAGTGTACATTATAGTTATAAAAATAAAACATAAATAAATACCCTTCGCATTCTAGACAATTGAATTCAAGATAGATAGATAATACAGACAGAGATATAAAGATGATAGATGAGAGAGAGAGAGAGATAATACAGACAGAGAGATATAGAGATAGAGATGATAGACGATAGACAGACAGACAGACAGACAGACAGACGAGATGAGAGAAATGGTGAACCTGACTTCATTTGATTGAAGCTACTATCTTGACTAGTTTGTGGTTACGACAGGAAAAATCTGCAATTTTTCAGTAGTATAGGACAGACTACAAATAAATAAAAAATACTGGCAAGCTGTCTGGGTTTGTTCCAATACTACAAAAGTTTGAGTGGCATCTTATAATAAAGCATTGTATAGGCCAGAATCTATTTCATTTCCTGCCATAAAGGATTGGTTGATTGACTGATGCAATGAGGATATCACCTAGTTGGGTCATGAGACATCTGCAAGAAAGCCACCAAGGACCCCACAGGTCAACCCTTAGCTACAAATATTCTCCTTTATTGGTCTCCCATTATTAGCTGAGGGAGAAAGAAACCTTCTCTTCCTTCAGCATTTTAGAAATTAAACACTGCCTGAAAATGCTTGCCATGATTCTTATTACAATATTAATAGATTTTCCCCCCCAACTAAATCATATGAACTTCAATTAAAGGGAACCGTGTAAGTTTCCCAGATCTCATTAATGGTATTATTGCAAGTTCTTCTCTTCAGCGTTGGCTGAAATCCAATACATAATTAACTAGGAGTGAGTAGTCTGAATCCAGAAGCACTTTTATCTTAAATCGCTCTGTGTGTGTGTATTTGTGAGTGTGTGTGTGTGGAGAGAGGGGGAGGGAGAGAGAGGGAGAGAGAGAGAGAGAGAGAGAGAGAGAGAGAGAAGAGGATGAGAAGTAGACAGAGTATTACTGCTGTGATCCATTGGCAGCCTGTGGAGTTGGACAGTGAGGAGGTTGGGGAGGAAGATGGGCCAGCCCTGGAATCTGGGGAAGGCTCTGAGGAGGGCTCTGCCTCATCAGAGGAGGCAGAGGGGGGGCCAGGGCCATCTGGGAGTTATGTGCTGCCTCCAGAGCCTCAAGAGTCGGACATCAGTGAGGCAGAGGAACAGGCTCCCCCTGTTCCCAGTGCGCGCATGCGCAGAGCTGCCAGAAGGCAAGAACAGTTACGATAGAAGGGATGACTCCAGAGTAACGCCTGGAGATGATTGCCCCCTCCCATGAGACATAAAAGAGGAGCAAAGGCACGTGCGCCTTTGCAGGAAGCAACTTGGTTCATGCTGGTCGGTTTAAAGTCTGAAGCTCCGTTTTGACTCTGTGCTCCATTTGGCCTTGGAAAGCTAATTGCCAATTCGGTCTTTGGCAGCGTTTCAAGCCTGATCCCGAAAGACTTTGGCAGACTTCTGTCGGACTCTTTACAAACTATTTTGCGACTCATTACGGGCTGTGAATGAACATAATTCACAAATATAAAGAGGGTTTTGTGGACTAAGCGTGTGCTTTTAACTGTATCAGGGAGCCTGGGTCAGAACAATTGCTCCGTTTGAATGCATCAACATTAGATCTCGCATAATTTAATGGCGTCCGGAAATTTAGATTTACCCGACAATCAGATTAGCTCTTACGTCGTTTAATTACAACCCCAAGTTTAAATTTTACCTGACAATCTTCGGAGTCTTCTTCAGGAGTAACTGGGAGGATGCACTGCTTGGATGGCAACCTCAATTCATACGACATGATGCTCCACCTGAAAAATTCCCAAATTCAAATCCACAAACGGGATGAGTCACCGAGAAGGAACGCTGATCGTGGGGAAGATTTGAAGGTGCAAACGATCTAAGCAAGGGAGGCATTTCCTTACCTGTCCAGCATTTTGGTGCTAGCGCGTTCTAATTTTTCCAAAATTTGAGGCAGTTGTGTGTCGTCATCACAGGAGCCTCCCCATCCGAGCACCCGGGCGAGGTCATTCCCTGTCCCAAGGGGTAAGACTCCCAAGTGACACTGGAATGGAGATCAGAAATACAGATTTGTGATTTGGTTTCTGACAGCCAACTTGGCCTACTGGTTTAGGCACCAGGCTAGAAAGCAGAAGATCAGGAGATCAAGTCTGGCCTTGGCCATCAAAGCCAGCTGGGTGACTTTGAACCGATCACCAGGAGGCCGGGAATTCTAGTCCCATCTTAGATGCGAAAGCCAGCTGGGTGACTTTGAGCCAGTCACTCTCTCTCCCAGCCCCAACCACTTCACGTGGTTGTTGTTGACTTTGGGTCAATCACCAGGAGACTGGGAGTTCTAGTCATACCTGAAAGGTGGCTGGGTGACCTTAGGCCAATCACCAGGAGCCGGGAGTTCTAGTCTCACCTTAGACATGAAAGGTGGCTGGGTGACATTGGGCCAATCATCAGGAGACTGGGAGTTCTAGTCTTGCCTCAGCCTTCAAAGCCAGCTAAGTGACCTTAGGCCAATCACTAGGAGACTGGGAGTTCTAGTCCCACCTTAGCCATGAAAGCTAGCTAGATGAACTTGGGCCAATCACTAGGAGACTGGGAATTCTACTCTCGCCTTAGACATCAAAGCCAGCTGGGTGACTTTGAACCCATCACCAGGAGACTGGGAGTTCTAGTCCCACCTTAGATGCAAAAGCCAGCTGGGTGACCATAAGCCAGTCGCTCTCTCTCTCAGTCCAACCCACTTCACACGGTTGTGGTTGTTGTGGGAAAGACAGGAGGAAGCTGTGTTTGGATGGGTTAGGTATTCAGTTTTGACTTCCATTGTGTATAAAAATAATGATGGGATAAAAAATAAAATAAAGGAAAGGAAAATAAAGTGAAGTGAAGTGAAGTGAAGAAGTGAAGTGAAGTGAAGTGAAAGGGAAGTGAAGTGAAGTGAAGTGAAAGGGAAGTGAAATGAAGTGAAGTGAAGTGAAAGGGAAGTGAAGAAGTGAAGTGAAGTGAAGTGAAGTGAAAGGGAAGTGAAGTGAAGTGAAGTGAAAGGGAAGTGAAGTGAAGTGAAGTGAAAGGAAAGGAAAATAAAATAAAATAAAATAAAATAAAATAAAATAAAATAAAATAATAAAATAAAATAGTGAAGTGAGGAGAGTTGAAGTGAAATGAAATAAAATGAAATAATGGAATGGAATGGAATACTAAAACACAATCAATAATAAAACTCCCCTGCTTAACCTTAACCACTATTAAACTCTAATGGCCATGTTTAATTGCCACCTACTTTTCCTTTCCTTGTTCTAGTCTTTTGAGAACCAAGCTCAATTTACTTCTCTCGAGGGATAAAAGAAAAGGAGAACCTGCCTGTTTGTGCAGGTTGAGTTTATCGATTTCAGACAAGACCCAGCCGACACTCCCGTCTCCTCCGCAAACCAGGATCCGAAAATTGTCAAACTTCTGAAATAGCCGTAAACTGAAAAAGAAAAGGCGGGGCCTCTATCCAGATCTATTCTACCAGCAAGAGAATCTCAGAAGCAGGAAAAATCAACCATGTCCCACGTTTTTAATGTTTACCTAATAAAAACCTTTAAAAAAGATAAATCAACTATGTTGGAAAACAAAATCATGGAGAACTTTCCCGGTTGAAATGTGGCTTTAAAACAATATTATAATAGTTCCGAGCACTGAGATGGATATATTATTGGCATACCTCAATTTTAGGGCCACAATGTTGTTCAGTGAGAAATGAAGTGAGTCTTGCTCCCTTTTTACAACTTCCCTCGCCACAGTTGTTAAGTGAATCACTGAGGTTGTTCAGTTAGTAACACGGTTGTTAAGTGAACTTAGTTTCCCCGTTGACTTTGCTTGTCAGAAGCAAAAGGAATCATGTGACCCTGGGATACAGCAACGGTCATAGGTTTGAGTCCGTTGCCCAGCATCCAAATGTAAATCATGGGAATGCTGGAACGGTCATAAGCATGAGAAAGGGTCATAAGTCACTTTTTCCACTAAGGTTGTAAATATGGTCGCTAAATGAAATGTAGTAATTTGAGGACTAACTGTATTAAGCGGCACTGAAAAAAAGTGACTTACGACCGGTTTTCACACTTATGACCTCGGTAAAAGAATTCTATTTACCAAAAATTTTATCAGAAAAGGAATTTTTAAAATCGAGGCTCCCTAGAGCAGGGGTCCCCAACCTTTGCAACTTTAAGTCTGAAGGACTTCAGCTCCCAGAATTCTCCAGCCAGCAAAGCTTATTATGTATAAACCCACATAGCAAAACTGGCTGGAGAAGTCTGGGAGCCGAAGTCCTTCAGACTTAAAGTTGCAAAGGTTGGGGACCCCTGCCCTAGAGTATGGCATGCAGTTTTGGGAAAGGAAAATAAATATTTATTTTATTTTATTTTTATATTTGTATGTGTTTGTCTTTTGTTCATTGGTTTTTGTGCATGCGTTGTATTGTATTCAAACAAGCAACTTGAAGATGCGTGGACTTCAGCTCCCAGAATTCCCCAGCCAACAGGAGGAATTCTGGGAATTGAAGTCCACATTTCTTCAAGTTACCAATGTTAGGGACCAACAACCTAGAACAGCGATGGGGATCCTTTTCAGCACCAAGTACTGAAAGGGGAGCGCACGGGCTCATCTGGGCCGCAACCCGGAAGAGGAGCAACCCAGGAGACATGCACGCACCGGAAAATGTACTTCCGGTTTCCAATGTTCACACGTCAAAGGTGGTATTCTTTTTGAACTGGATTGGTTGAGCCGGTAACAGAAATCGTGGGTGGCTCTGCCCAGCCGCGCACAGCTTTACCTAGGCCATTTTTTCTCCAAAAGCACATGCATAGAAGGATCACATTTGAACCAGTAGGGAAGGTGAGTGTATAACACCCCTGGCACACATGCATCGGCCAGCGAATCTTCCGGTTGTTGGCATACATGCATGCATGCATGATGATCAGCTGGCCGACGCGCATGCTCACACCGGGAAATGGAAGACCATCTCTTCCAGTTTCCAGCCCCTGCCACACGCACGAAGGCCAGCTGACCGTCACATGCGCATCAAAAACCCAGAACAGGAATGGGCGATGCCGCGCGTGCCAGGCGACATAGCTCCAAGTGCCACTTTGGCCACGCACACCCTAGGTTCACCATGGCGGATGTAGAACCTATGGAATCTCTTGGCATCTCCTGCCCCATACATCCCTCAGACCGATACGCTCCCACAGAGAGGGCCTCCTCAGGGTGCCATCGGCTGGACAATGCCGACTGGCGACACCCAGGGGAAGAGCCTTCTCTGTGGCGGGTCCAGCCCTCTGGAACGACTTACCCCCTGAACTCCGCACCATCTCCAACCTCCGCCTCTTCCGCAAGTGTCTGAAGACACATCTATTCCATCTAGCCGGCCTAGCGTAACCTCCATTACTGACTATTAGACAGTTTTAAATTTGGGATTTTTAATTCGGTTTTTAGCGCAGGGTTTTATTAGAATAAGTTTTTTAAATTTTATATATTTTGTATGTATTTTAACATCCCTGTGCGCCGCCCTGGGTCCGTTTGGAGAAGGGCGGGGTATAAATTTAATAAAAAAATAAAAATAAACCATCCTGAGATGCATTCCTGCTCATCGGCTTTCATTCCTTTGCCGAAATAAATCACGACTAGAGAGTAAACCAAGTTACCCTAAGTGGGGTCCCCCGTTCATTAGATCGAAAACCTGAGCTGGGTTGAGGGACTGCTTGAAGCGCCGGAGGAATTTCACACCCTGGTTGTCTCCACTCTTCGAATTCACAAAAACCAAGAGAGGACTGGCGCAGGTGGGTGGACAGGTGGCTTTCCAGAAACCTGCGCGAAAAATCAGAAATAAAATAATATCAACCAGCGTCGATTGTTTCCCAGTTCCAACAAGGTCATCACAATTACATTTTTAATAGCATTTTACTTGTTTTTATCATTAATTTTATACTAACTGACTTTTAATGTTTGCCTGTACACCGCCCTGAGTCCCGCTGGGGAGAAGGTGCGGTATAAAAATTCAATAAAATTCAAATTCAAATTCAAAATTACAATCCAGAGTTGTTAATGAATGTTGGGCTCAACTTTGAACAGGGGTTTAAGGACTGTAACAAATAGACTCAAAGAACAGAATATCAGAGTTGGAAGGGACCTTGGAGGTCTTCTAGTCCAACCCCCTGCTCAAACAGGAGACCTATTACCGTTTCAGACAAAGCCTTCAGTGATGGAGCAACCACAACTTCTGAAGGCAACTTCTGTTCCACTGGTTAATTAACAAGAGTAACAGAATAACAGATTGATTCAGCTGCACATCCAGGGACCTTGGAGGTCTTCTAGTCCAAGCCCGTTAAAGGAGGAGACCCTATACCATTCCAGACAAATGGTTGTCCAATGTCTTCTTGAAAACCTCCAGTAATGGAGCATTCACAACTTCAATAGTTTCACTGATTAATTGTCCTCACTGTCAGGAGTTTCTTCTTCATTCCAGGTTGCTTCTCTCCTTGATTAGTTTCCACCCATTGCTTCTTGTTCTACCCTCGGGTGCCTTGGAGAATAGGTTGACTCCCTCTTCTTTGTGGCAACCCCTGAGATATTGGAAGGCCTGCTATCCTGTCTCCCCTAGTCCTTCTTTTCATTAAACTAGACATACCCAGTTCCTGCAACCATTCTTCGTATGTTTTAGCCTCAGGTCACCTAATCCTCTTTCTTGCTCTTCTCTGCATTCTTTCTAGAGTCTCAACAACTTTTTTACATCATGGTGAACAAAACTAGATGTGACATTCCAAGTGTGGCCTTACCAAGGAACTATAAAGCGGTATTAAAACTCTTTTCATTCCCTCAATGCAGGCCAATATGTTTTAGAATATAGAAAATTCATTTCTGGCTTTGAATTCACAGCGATCTGCTTCGCCTCTATAAATTGAAACCCAATTAGAAGCGTGAATCTGAGTGTTCGTATCTTAAGTGTCATTAACTCCCTTCCTTACATTCATTTACAATTGGCAAGAAATTCTCTCCTGTAAAGGGCTAAGCCATTCGCCTTCTGCTTAAATTGCTTCCATCGAAGCTTTTCTGGCGTTTTGCAAACTGTCCCACACCATTAGCCATGTTACGTATTGTGTGCATTCGCTGTGCAGGAATCCTACATGAGATCTACACCATGCATCGTGCCCCAGCCACATACGTACCGTCTGAATCTATGCTGTTCAGCGCAGTGGGTGGAATAATCGAGACTTTGCACTGGCCCAGGGGACATTTCCGCGGATACGAGTCTCGGCACGCCGTGTGAACCTGCAGATGGTTTTACACAATGGAGGAGAGCCAAGGATTAATAAAACGTTGATGAAAGGGAGGTGATTTTAGGGTGGAAATGCACATCTGAATGCAAGCCGGCTTTGACTACAAGCACACGCAAGCCCAAAATTTCTGCTGCTAAGCAAGACATGTGTTAAGTGAGTTTTGCTCCATTACACCAGGGGTCCCCAACCTTTGCAACTTTAAGTCTGAAGGACTTGAGCTCCCAGACTTCTCCAGCCAGCAAAGCTGCCAGTGTCAAGGCCTAGGCCAGGGGTCCCCAACCTTTGCAACTTTAAGTCTGAAGGACTTGAGCTCCCAGACTTCTCCAGCCAGCAAAGCTGCCAGTGTCAAGGCCTAGGCCAGGGGTCCCCAACCTTTGCAACTTTAAGTCTGAAGGACTTGAGCTCCCAGACTTCTCCAGCCAGCAAAGCTGAAGTCCTTCAGACTTAAAGTTGCAAAGGCTGGGGACCCCTGGCCCAGGCCCTGACACTGACAGCTTTGCTGGCTGGAGAAGTCTGGGAGCTGAAGTCCTTCAGACTTAAAGTTGCAAAGGCTGGGGACCCCTGGCCCAGGCCCTGACACTGACAGCTTTGCTGGCTGGAGAAGTCTGGGAGCTGAAGTCCTTCAGACTTAAAGTTGCAAAGGTTGGGGACCCCTGGCCCAGGCCCTGACACTGACAGCTTTGCTGGCTGGAGAAGTCTGGGAGTGAAGTCCTTCAGACTTAAAGTTGCAAAGGTTGGGGACCCCTGGCCCAGGCCCTGACATTGACAGCTTTGCTGGCTGGAGAAGTCTGGGAGTGAAGTCCTTCAGACTTAAAGTTGCAAAGGTTGGGGACCCCTGGCCCAGGCCCTGACACTGACAGCTTTGCTGGCTGGAGAAGTATGGGAGCTGAAGTCCTTCAGACTTAAAGTTGCAAAGATTGGGGACCCCTGGCCCAGGCCCTGACACTGACAGCTTTGCTGGCTGGAGAAGTCTGGGAGTGAAGTCCTTCAGACTTAAAGTTGCAAAGGTTGGGGACCCCTGCATTACACAACCATTTCCGCCACTATTGTGGACTGCATCACTTCAGCGGTTCAGTGAGCTGCACAGTTGGTGAAGTGACCCTTGGCTTCTCCTTTGACTTTGCTTGTCCGAAGTTCGCAAAATGGCATCAGGTGACCCTGGGGGACATTGCATCAGGTGTGCCCTGGGTACTGTTCCAGTATGGTGCTCCAGAGGGCCCACCCGCCTGCCTGCGCTCCTTACCTGTCTTTAAATTGTTCGACACCTCCGCGCATGGCGCGTACAATGACTGCGCAATGCTCCGCCAAGAAACTGGAGTGTTGCGGAGGCTCGCGGAGGCATCACTGGATGGTAAGACGCAAGTGCGTGCTGCGTGCATTCCATGTGGACAAGGCCGGACCCGTTCCAACCATACCAGTTGGAACAGGATTCAGAACCTACCACTGATTGCAACCGTCATATACAGAGGTGATATTCAGCCGTTTTGGACCGGTTCGCACGAACCAGTAATGGAAATCGTGGGGCCCTGCCTTCCCCCGGCTCCATGCTGTCCTATTTAGGCAGATTCGTGAGGCCAGGCCTATGCACGGAAGACACCCGAGCAAGCCAAGCGCATGCACAGAAGGCCGGGAGCCTATGTAGTAGGCGCGGAAAAGCAAGAGGGCATGCGCAGGGCGAACCGGTGGTAACCAAATGTGAAGCCCACCACTGGTCATAACTGTGAGTCCGTTGCCAAGCAACAGAATTCTGAGAACGTGACCAGGCTCTATTGTGGTCATTAAGTGAGGACTTGGGTGTATTTCCAGAGACGGCCTCTCCTTGTGTGGTGTCATCTCACAACCTCTGTCCGAGCAAAGGGTCCTTGGTGCAGATGCAGAGCAGCTGTTTCCAAAGCAAAAGAGCCCTCTGTTTTCTACATTTTTCTACAATAAAAATATGATCTATCTCTCCATCTCTATATATTCCTTCCAGGCCGATCTGGGTGTTCCACGGCTGCAGATGGAGGTTCTCTGGGGATGGGGGAATTCTCTCCGTGACGACAACCCCTCCCCCTCCCAAAACACAGCCACGTTTCCTGTCTCCAAAGTTGCCTAATTCAAAGGTTCCCCCTGCGCCCTAGAAAACTCTTCGTATTTCTTTGGGGAGGGGGGCAAATATGAATCAGATTAACAAGAGTTGGAAGGGACCTTGCAGGTCATCTAGTCCAACCCCCTGCCCAAGCAGGAGATCTTACATCTGCCTCTACCTAGGATCGAACCCACAACCTCCTGATTGGGAGGCGAGAGATCCACCTCTAGGCCACGGCAGCAGGTAACTCTGTAAGCAAAACCAGGTGTTGTGGACTCTTATATTTGCTACTCGGCAAGATTCAGAGCAAAGGGTCAGGCATTCCGGCTCCCTCCTTAAATTCATGCCATTATGGTTCGTAATTTCATCGTGAACGGCTCTTAGGGGTTACTCCTTGAGGTACAACAGTTCGTTTAGTGACCGTTCGAACTTACAACAGACCTGAAAAAAACGGGATATAGGACAGGGGTGGCTTCCGGCCGGCACTACCGCCGGTTTGCTCGTATGCGCCCTGCGCACGCATGCACAATGCAATAGAAATTGTTTTGCGCATGCGCAGAACTGAAAAACAAGATGGCGGTGACGACGACTGGAGAACCGGTTCGGGGGCGTGGCTGCCAAACCACTACCGTTTCGGCCGAATCGGTCCAAACCGGTAGGAACACACCACCGACTTAGGACCGTTTTCCATACTTATGGCCGTTAGGCAGCCTTTCCCAGGGTCACGTGCTTTTACATTCGGATGCTTCGCATGCTGACTCGCATTTATGACGGTCGTAGTGTCCCGGGGTCAACTTTGGTGACCTTCCGACAAGCAAACAAGGAAGCCAGATTCACTTGCCATAAGTACACGCCAGTTGCCCAGGGTCTGGATTTTGATCACGTAACTCAGGGGTCCCCAACCTTTGCAACTTTAAGTCTGAAGGACTTCAGCTCCCAGAATTCTCCAGCCAGCTTTGCTGGCTGGAGAATTCTGGGAGCTGAAGTCCTTCAGACTTAAAGTTGCAAAGGTTGGGGACCTCTGACGTAACTAACTGTCGTACGTGTGAAAAACGGTCACATTTTTCAGTGTCCTTGTAACTTCGGGCACTAAACAAATGGTTGTAAGTTGAGGACTAGCTGTAGTTTGTATCTAGCTGTGTGGTTTTTTTTTTTTTTTAATCTGAAGCTGTTTTTCTCCAGCTCAGATCTAACATATATGTTCAAATTTTATGTAGCAAAAGAAATCGGCCACTTTAAAAAAAAAGAAGAAGAAGAAGAAGGAGAATCTGGGTAGGTTTGCAGAAATTTCAAGGTGGGACAAACAAAATAATTGTTAGGGAAAAAAGAAAAGAAAAGTTCCATTGTAATTGAAAGAGTACTTATATAATGTACTTATATTATATTAGTTTTCCCAGTTGCGATGGATGGCTGTGAAGGTTGGACCATAAGGAAGGCTGAGCGCCAAAGAATGGAGGCCTTTGAACTCTGGGGCTGGAGAAGAAGACTCCTGCATCGAGTCTCTTGGACTGCAAGGCCATCCAACTGGTCAGTCCTAGAGGAGGTCAACCCTGGCTGCTCTTGAGAAGGCCAGATCCTGAAGAGGAAACTCAAGTACTTTGGCCACCTAAGGAGAAGGAAGAAGGACTCCCTGGAGAAGAGCCTCATGCTGGGAACGATGGAGGGCAAAAGAAGAAGAAGGTGACATCTATCTATCTATCTATCTATCTATCTATCTATCTATCTATCTATCTATCTATCTATCTATCTATCTATCTATCGTGAGTCCCTTGGACTGCAAGGCCATCCAACCAGTCAGTCCTAGAGGAGATCAACCCTGACTGCTCTTTAGAAGGCCAGATCCTGAAGAGGAAACCCAAAGACTTTGGCCACCTAAGAAGGAAGAAGGACTCCCTGGAGAAGAGCCTCATGCTGGGAATGATGGAGGGCAAAAGAAGAAGAAGGGGAGGGACGTCCGTCCGTCTATCTATCTATCTATCTATCTATCTATCTATCTATCTATCTATCTATCTATCTATCTATCTATCTATCTATCTATCTATCTATCTACTGTGAGTCCCTTGGACTGCAAGGCCATCCAACCAGTCAGTCCTGGAGGAGATCCATCCTGACTGCTCTTTAGAAGGCCAGATCCTGAAGAGGAAACCCAAAGACTTTGGCCACCTAAGGAGAAGGAAGAAGGACTCCCTGGAGAAGAGCCTCATGCTGGGAACGATGGAGGGCAAAAGAAGAAGAAGGTGACATCTATCTATCTATCTATCTATCTATCTATCTATCTATCTATCTATCTATCTATCTATTTATCTATCGTGAGTCCCTTGGACTGCAAGGCCATCCAACCAGTCAGTCCTAGAGGAGATCAACCCCGACTGCTCTTGAGAAGGCCAGATCCTGAAGAGGAAACCCAAAGACTTTGGCCACCTAAGGAGAAGGAAGAAGGACTCCCTGGAGAAGAGCCTCATGCTGGGAACGATGGAGGGCAAAAGAAGAAGAAGGTGACATCTATCTATCTATCTATCTATCTATCTATCTATCTATCTATCTATCTATCTATCTATCTATCGTGAGTCCCTTGGACTGCAAGGCCATCCAACCAGTCAGTCCTAGAGGAGATCAACCCCGACTGCTCTTGAGAAGGCCAGATCCTGAAGAGGAAACCCAAAGACTTTGGCCACCTAAGGAGAAGGAAGAAGGACTCCCTGGAGAAGAGCCTCATGCTGGGAACGATGGAGGGCGAAAGAAGAAGGGGACGACAGAAGATGAGGTGGCTGGATGGAGTCATTGAAGCAGTCAGCATGAGCTTAAATGGTCTCCAGAGGATGGTAGAGGACAGGAAGGCCTGGAGGAACGTGGTCCATGGGGTCACAATGGGTTGGACACCACTTTGCAACTAACAACAACTTACATTATGAGAAGGAAAAGAGATAATATGGCTTAAACAAAATGCGTGGAATCATAAACGCTGGATCTCCAAGCAATAACTTCAAAAAAAAATCTTGCTAAGTTTATATATTTTGACTTATTGTAGAGGTATAAAAAAATGTATGTAAAGACAATTTTAACGTACCAATCAAGACTTAAATCTTTTTTAAAAATAACATCCATTAGCTATTCGAAAAGCACGATTGGCCCATAATTCAATAAACAACTGTTTATCTTGTCTTGTTTTGGTTTTCCAAAAGTAATAAAAGGATGCGAAGTAGAAAACAGAAGTCCTGTTAAACAAATTTCAGGCTGCAGATCCATTTGTTTAGGCTTCAGTGTCTGATTGCTTTTAATTAGGTAAGCTGTTTGGTTTGATCCGGGGAGAAAAACATGCTTAAAAATGATAAATGAAGCCAATATGGAATCAAATTAAATTAGATTAGATTAAAGTAATTGGGTTAAGGGGGAAGAATGGCACAGAAACTTAAAAGGAAATCGGACAGCTGACAGGCTTAGAAGCTTCCATCCAAGTTCTAAATAAACACTTTATTATAACATCTAAAGGCTCATCCAGAGTTTCTTTTGTTATTCTCTTTATTAAAAGCATTTAATAAACAGGTCTTCAAAAAAGCAGGAAAACAGATGAGAGGGGAACCACAAAGAGTCCATGAGATGATCAGATTAATTTTGATAAACGAGGTCTCCATAAATAAATAAATGTAGCTTTGACTTACAGCCACTCGTTTAGTGACCGTTCAAAGTTACAATAGCATGAAAAAGTGACTTATGACCGTTTTTCACACTTATAACCGTTGCAGCATCGCCGTGACAATGTGATCAAAATTCAGAGGCTTGGCAACTGGCATGCACTTATGACAGTTGCAGTGTCCCGGGGGGGGGGGTCACGTGATTCCCTTTTGCGACCTTCTGTCCAGCAAAGTCTACGTGGAGGCCGGGTTCACTTAACAACCATCTTCCTACCTTAACAACTGCAGTGATTGGCTTAACAACTGTGGCGAGAAATGTTGTAAAATGAGGCAAAATTCATTTAACCACAGTCTCGCTTATCCACGGAAATGTTGGTCTCCATTGTTGTCATAAGACGAGGACTACCTATGCATTTTAAGTTGTGGTAACTTAAGCAGTGAGTAAGTACTAGGTTCCTAGCAAGCACAAATGAATTCTCAATGAGATCTGGCAACATGCGTATTTCAGTTAAGCTCCCCCTCTATGCCATTAATACCAACAGTGTTACAACGGATAATGTAATGGGTTTTTAGGAAGCGGAAAGCTTTGCACAAATCTACGCTCTGGGTAAGCAGCGAGTTGAAATGCCTTAATTAACTGGAGGGTGAAAGCAATCGCGATGATAGTCCCTCCAACACTGATGATGTTACCTAGCTGGGTAATGAAACGTCTGCGAGAAAATCACAAGCCAAAAAGTTCCCACAGCCACAAACAAGCCCAGTTGTGTGTGGACTGTGACACAGGGGCGAAATCTAACCCCCCACACACACTTTTGGTTCCATGGGCGTGGTTTGGTGCTTGGGGTGTCATGTGATCGGGTGGGCGTGGCCAACTGGCCACTGTTTGGTCAGCTCCTTGTCCCAGTCCAGGAGAGCATCTTCCCCAAAGGGCCAACCTCAGCCACCCTCCGGACTTACCATCGTCTTACACCACAGGCACTTCCAATCTTGCAGGCGTAGGACACTGCCGCAGGTTTTGTCACACACCGCACACTTGGCACTGACCGGGAGGTTGCCTTCTAACCACTGGTGGGGCATGGCTACCTAGAGGGGAGGTTCATTGGGGTCAACGGGGAGGAGAAAGAAGGGAGGTCAACTGCCCAACCCTTGCGATTCAGAATCTCATCCACGCTAGAGGTGGGATTGGTTGGTCCATCTTCAAACTACTCAACTCTGACCAGTGGTGGCTTTCCATTTTTCTTTACTACTGGTTTGCATGCATGCTTCTGTGCATGCGCAGAAGAGTTCAGGTGGGTGGGCGGAGCAACCCACCTCTGACTCTGACCCAAAGAGGTCCATTCACGAGGGGCCTTATTCCTGTCTTTTTCCTTCGTTGGGGCCATCCTCCTGTCCCACAGAGTAAAGGGAGCCCTATTGGCGCAATGGGTTAGAAACCAGAGGATCATGAGTTCTAGTCCACCCTTAGACATGAAAGCTGGCTGGGTGACTTGAGGTGAATCATGGCCTCTCAGCTCAACCAATCACATGGGGGGGAAAGAGGAGGCAGGGATGCCGTGAACTTAGCCTTGAGTTGTACAAAAAAAAATGTGGGGTGCAAATGAATGAAGATGAAAATGAGGATGATGAGGGTGAGTCTGGGATTGAGGATGAGGATGAGACTGAAGTTGAGGATTAGGATGATGTTGAGGAGGACAATGAGGGTGAGGATGAAAATGAGGTTGAGGTTGAGATTGAGTTTGAAGTTGAGGGTGAGGATGAGGATGAGAGTGAGGTTCAACTTGAGGTTGAGGATAAAAATGATGTTGAGGGTAAAGGTGAGGATGAGGGTAAGGATGAAGATGATGAGATGAGGATGATGTTGAGGATGACAATGAGGGTGAGGACGAGGATGAGGATGAAAATGAGGTTGAAGTTGAGGGTGAAGTTGAGGGTGAGGATGATGTTGAGGATGACAATGAGGGTGAGGACAAGGGTGAGGGTGAGGATGAAAATGAGGTTGAGGTTGAGGTTGAAGTTGAGGGTGAGGAGAGTGAGATTCAACTTGAGGTTGAGGATGAAAATGATGTTGAGGGTAAAGGTGAGGGTGAGGATGAGGAGGAGGGTGAGGATGAAGATGATGAGATGAGGATGATGTTGAGGATGACAATGAGGGTGAGGACAAGGGCGAGGGTGAGGATGAAAATGAGGTTGAAGTTGAGGTTGAAGTTGAGGGTTGAGGATGAGGATGAGAGTGAGGTTCAACTTGAGGTTGAAGATGAAAATGATGTTGAGGGTAAGAGTGAGGATGAGGATGAGATGAAGATAATGAGATGAGGATGCAGGATGAGCCTGAAGATAAGGATGATCCCAAGGATTTCCACCACACTTCAAAGATGACTGGAAGAAGAGCTACTGTATTTCTTCAGAAGCTGAACAGATACCCTCAGCATCTCTCTGGTGGCATTGTTCAGCTTCTCCTTCTCAATCCTTGGCCACTAACAATAGGAACAATGTTCTTTCTTCACAACTGCAAGACCAGGTGGCATATCGGTCCTAAAATCTGGCCATTCTCTGCAGCTGTGAATGAAGTTATTGTGGACACCTCCCATCCTGCTAGAAACAAATCTGTAGCTCCCCAGGGCCTACTTGAAAATACTCCAAGGTCTTCTTGGTAGTAGACTTACATACCTAATTCCACAGGACATCATGTGCTTAAAAACATGTTTGTTAGACAAGACCCACAGCTAACTACAATTCGTCCTGCCTAATTGTCATTACGGGCAGTTGTTTTTCCACGAAAAGTGAAGAATAGGATGTGTTGCATGTTGCAAAGACTTACACCATCTTCATCCTCAATGATATCTCTTCCAATTGAAGTCAACGTTGTCCATTTGCAATTATTTATTGCCCGCACGGCACATCTTTTGTGAGCCTTGAACTTGCATACTAGGAGAAAGAATAAATATATATAGATAGATAGATAATGTATATATGATCAGGAGGAGAACCTGGTGGCTTAGTGGCTAAAACATCTGCCTAACATGTAATACAGCCCCGGGTTCAAATCCCAGTAAGGGTATGGCTAGCTGATGAGAGCTAAATAGTTTGAAATAGATCTATACTAGTCTCCCTTGTTTATTTATTTATCAGCATAAATGTATATATATATATATATATGCTTGTGTCACAACATCCTGTTAAGCCCCAATTAAGGGAGGAAGCATACTGCTTTCCTTTTCTGCCTTTCGGCTCATCACCAGAGACCATGCAGACAGAAAGCTATGAGTTCCGTTGTGTACTTTTTTATATATATATGTATGTTTCGTTTTTGAGCTGATCAATAAATAAGTTAGGGAGACTAGTATAGATCTATTTCAAGCAATTTAGCTCTCATCAGCTAGCCATACCCTTACTGGGATTCGAACCAGGGAAGTATTACATGTGAGACAATTGTAATCGCCACTAGACCACTGGTTCTCCTCCTTGATCAACTGAACCAGAGGAATAAGTATATATTGTGTCACAACACCCTGGTAAGCCCCAATTAAGGGAGGAAGCATGCTGCTTTCCTTTTCTGTCTTTCGGCTCATCACCAGAGACCATATTTACATTTATGTGCATAAATGTACATTTGTAAATATTTATAAATATATATATATATACATAGATTCCTGAAAACGTAATTCCTTCATGGTCACCAAATCTATCTTAACCAAATGCCCATTTATGGAGAAAGTTCAAACTTGGCCAAATTACAGATAGTTCTCAACTCACGATTGGTCGCTTAGCAACTGTTCGAAGTTATGGTGGACCTTCCCAGAGCCACTTACAACGTGTTTTCAAAGTTAAGATGGTTGCACAAACACACATCATGTCAGGAAAAGCAAGACCACAGGTTAAGCTCCAGTTAAGCTGATTTACTGTTCATGTCTACATACAAGATAGTCTAGTCCAGGGGTCTCCAACCTTTGCAACTTTAAGTCTGAAGGACTTCAGCTCCCAGACTTCTCCAGCCAGCAAAGCTGGCTGGAGAAGTGTGGGAGCTGAAGTCCTTCAGACTTAAAGTTGCAAAGGTTGGAGACCCCTGGTCTAGTCAATGAGTCACAGATACACATACATCCTCTGAAGGCCATTTGCACCAGCCTGAGGTCTCACGGTAAAAATTTAAATACATTAAAACAATATCCCTGGTCCTTCTTTTCATTAAACTAGACTTGCCCAGTTCCTGCAACCGTTCTTCCTATGTTCATATGTTCATTCTTCATATCGTGGTGACATCTTTCTGTGGAAATCTACTCTGGCATTAGACCTTAAACGGAAACTTGTGGCCGAGTTCTCCAAAAGGGTCACGCTATCTGTCATTGTATGGGCCCGCGATGGCTCAGCGGTTAAAGACGCTGAGCGTGTCAGCTTTCCAACTCAGGTTCGAGACCTGAGCGCCACACGAAGGAGGGAGCTCCCGTTCCTTGTTGCAGCTCCTGTCCGCTTAGTAGTTCGAAGGCATGAAAATGCAAGTAGCTCAATAGGTACCACTGCGGTGGGAAGGTAACAGCGTCACGTGCACCTTTGGAGTATAATTATGCTGGCCACATGACCATGGAAATTGTCTTTGGATAATGCTGGCTCCCTTGACCAAGAAACAGGGATGGACACAACTGGACAGGACTGGACAGGAGAAAGCCTTACTTTTGCTGGTATCAATGCCATGTGATTCCCCAGGCAAAATGCATGATACCTGATCTATTGGGTCTTGTTTAGGCATATCTCTCTTTCTCTCTCTCTCTCTCTCTCTCACACACACACACACACACACACACACACACACACACGGCTGTCAGACAGTCTCTTCATAAGATACCTTATGAAGCCAAGATGCATAGCATCTGCACACTTATATAAACAAGGGTTGTGAACCACTTCAAACCTCAGCCAAGTCCTGGATAATTATTATTAATCATAATGAAAGCCTGTTGCTCGCAAGCTTTCGCTGCGCGACTCAGCATCCCAGAAGCTTTGGGTTGGTAGCTTTCCAAGAACAGCTGTTTCCCCAAATGCCTTTGCTGGTTCCAAAGAAAGAAACGCAAAAACATTCATCTGACGAGATCCAAGTCTTGCGACTTCTAGTTTAACTTGTCAGGAAGCATAACGGTTGCCCGAGCACATTATTTCGTGTCCAGTAATATGGATAACTGGGTTTAAAAACCCTGCAGAGACGATCCAAGAATTGTAGAGGGAATGAATCAAGGTATTCGTTTAAGGAGAAACTTCCTAACAGTGAGGACAAGTAACCAGTGGAACAGAAGTTGCCTCCAGAAGTTGTGGGTTCTTCATCACTGGAGTTTTTAAGAAGAGACTGGACAGCCACTTGTCTGGAATAGTATAGAGTCTCCTTGAGCAGGGGGTTGAACTAGACGACCTCCAAGGTCCCTTCCAACCTTATTATTCTATGTTCTAAGTTTTAAGAAGCCAACGTCATGAATTAAAGTTTTGTCCCTATTAGCACATCAACTCTACTAGAGTGACATGATAGCAGTGTTTCAATGTTTGATGGACTGCCACAAAGAAGAGAGGGTCAACCTACTTTCCCAAGGATCTGAAAATGGGACAAGAAGCAATGGATGGAAACTTACCAAGGAGAGAAGTAAGCTGGAACTAAGGAGATAATTCCTAACGGTGAGAGCAATCAACGAATGAAATAGTTTTCCTTCAAAAGTTGTGGATGCTCCATCATTGGAGTTTTTAAAGAAAAGACTGGACAGCCATTTGTCTCAAATGATGCAGGGTGTCTTCCTTGAGCAGGGGGTTGGACTAGAAGACCTCCAAGGTCCCTCCCTGCTCTATTCTGATGAATCCATGCTTTGATTATTCCACAGCTGCATGCATGCATAACATCATATGCATCAAGATCAACAAAAGTGTCCATGGAGATTCTCCATCATCCAGGTCATGGTTGTCCTAAAGGTGCTTTTTTCAAGAAGCAACAGGACTATATTGATTTTTTCCTTGAAGATGTTTTCCTTCTCATCCAAGTTTTTCTTCCTTCTTCTTCTTCTTCTTCTTCTTCTTCTTCTTCTTCTTCTTCTTCTTCTTCTTCTTCTTCTTCTTCTTCTTCTTCTTCTTCTCCTCCTCCTCCTCCTCCTCCTACTACTACTACTACTACTACTACTACTACCACTACTACTTCTTTTTCTTTTTCTTTCTCTTCTTCTTCCCCTTCCTCTCCTCCTCCTCCTCCTCCTTCTTCTACTACTACTTCTACCTCTTCCTCCTCCTTTTCCTCCTCCTCCTTTGAAGAGGCTGCTTGGCTGAGAAGCAAAACAGTTTCAAAGGAATGTCTACGGAGATCCTCAGTCATCTAGGTAATGATTGTCCTAAAGGTGCTTTTTTCTTTCTTTCTTTTTTTTTGTAAAGCAATTTTATTGGTTTTAAAATTTTATAAAGGGAAAAGGGTGTATAGGGTATCAGAAAAATGTTTTAGAGCTTCCATGCCAGAGGTGGTAACAAAAAAAGGTGCTTTTTTCAAGAAGCAACTGGACTTTCTGGTTTTCCTTTGAAGACGTTTCGCTTCTCATCCAAGAAGCTTCTTTAGCTGAAGAAGCGAAACGTCTTCAAAGGAAAACCAGGAAGTCCAGTTGGCTTTGGGACGATCATCAGAAGTGATAACACCACTAGTGAAGCACCTTTGGAATGTCGTCTACAGTTTTGGTCACCACGATAGAAAAAAGATGCGGAGATTCTAGAAAGAGTGCAGAGAAGAGCAACCAAGATCATTAGGGGATTGGAGGCTAAATTGTATGATGAACGGTTGAGGGAACAAGGCATCGACCGTATCAAAGAGAGGGACCAGGGGAACATGAAAACTGTCTTCCAGACCACTGGACAGGAGCAGATAACCCCAAATTGGCTTGGGACCAGCGGAGTTCATGGAGACCACGGTGTTTTGTTTAATGAGCAAATGGGAAGTGAGGTCATTCGATGCCCCAGTCAAGGGAAGCACGATGACACTTCTTCACAGCCACAAGATCAGTGTTAATTCTTGCACACCAGGGAGCATGGACAACGCACAGTCCCGTATTCCAGGTAGTCCTTGTTTAACTACCACAATTGAGACCCAGCAACTCCAGCGCTGAGCCCCAGGGTCCCTAAGAAGAAAACCCATAAGACTGCAATGGACGAATGACCTCGCTTCCTATTTGCTAGTTGAACCAAACATCGTATGAACGTGCCTTGCGATGCTGCTTCCAGGATCTCCATGAACTCTGCTCGACCCAAGCCAATTGTGCAAGTGTGCAAATGACAATCCCAGGACTTGTAACCAGTTGTGAAGGTGCATTGGTTGCAAAGCTGAGCGGTGATTAGGTAACCTTGGGATGTAGCAATGGTTGCTAACGCAAATGTTGGCTGCAAAGCTGGGTTGTTGTTGGTTTTTTTACACCATTGTAACTTCAAACAGTTGCTAAATGAAGTAGTTGGTAAGCGAGACTATCCCTATAGGACTCTTCCTTCAACCAGCCCATGAACCCCTCAGGATCCAAATCAATCACTCAGCTAATGGCACTGATCTTCAGCCAACCCACTCAAGCTGCCCCAATCAACACTTCCCCTCCCAATGACCCCCATTTGACATGACCTCTCCATCCCAAGACCCATCCCAGGACCCTCACCTGATGTGACTCACACCTGATTCATCTCAAGACCCATCCAAGACCTTCACCAGACATGACCTCTCCATCACAAGACCCATCACAAGATCTTCACTTGACGTGCCTCACACCTGAAGACCCTTTAAAGGCCTTCACTGATGGGACCTCCCCATCACAATACCCTCACCTGACATGACTTCCTCATCACAAGACCTAGTGACCACGCCATGTCCTTAGAAACAGAAGAGCACCAACATGGACATCCCCTAAACTCCATTGAAGATGTTACCTAGACATGTCTCACACCTCAAGATCCGTCACAAGACTCTCACTGATGCAACCGCCCCATCACAAGACCCTCACCTGATGTGACCTACATCTGACCCATCACAAGACCCTCACCTGACATGATTTCCCCATCACAAGTCCCATCACAATGCTCACCTGATGTGACCCATCTCAAGACCCATCACAAACCCCTCACCTGACATGACTTCCTCATCACAAGACCTAGTGACCACGCCATGTCCTTATAAACAGAAGAACACCAACATGGACATCCCCTAAACTCCATTGAAGATGTTACCTAGCCTGGTAACGAAACGTTCGGAAACCAACCCAGAAGCTCAGAGAACAAACCATTTTCAGGTCAACCAATAGGCATAACGACCTGCATTTAATCAACATCCTGACCCCAGCTACTGCAGGTTCTCTTCCTTCTCATGCTCCATAAAACAAATTGCAAGGGCTTCTCCCAAATCAAGTTTGAACACATCGCGTCAATTTTGTTATCAGCCAAAAAAGCTAAACAAAATCTGAGCGATTGCAATAAGAGGCTGCTTCAAAGCTGCAAGGCCACCATTCCTCTGCTGAGCTGAAAAGTCTAAACCGGTCAGGAGGTGCCTCGAACTTTAGGACTACAGCAACTGGCAACCAAAATTCCAGTCGTACATCAAGGAGCTCCTGTTAACACGTAGCCTATAAGCAAATCTGCAAACGATCTTGGAAATGCAGATTTGTTAACCCATTAATGAAAACACAGCTAAATTGTTAAAGGATGAAAAGAAAGACATTCACGGGCGCCCCCCGCCTGCCAAAAATCACCCCTCTCTTTAAATAAGGGACTCGTGCGTTGCATTTTCATGCCAAAGGATGATTCACAGAGGACCGATTTACCTTCGCAAGACAAACCGTGGGAAGTGACTCCGGAGAGGCTCTCTCGGCAGACGTTGCAAAAAGTGGGCCTCGCGTGGGAACAAGCATACCAGTTGTGCATCCCTGAGAAATGTTCCACGTTAAACTGGGCCGCCTGATAAAGAAATGAAAGAGAGATTTCCAAGGACGAGACAGGCCAGGGTTCCCATCGCCACAAGTTCGTCTTTCAAGCAAAGCAACCGACCGACCGACAAAACAAAGCAAAACCCAAGACATTTGCATGGGTGTGTTTTGAAGTCAAAACAGAGCAAGCTAAATATAAACCTTCCATCGATGCTCGTCTGGGTCTTTGTGAATTTATTAAGAACCCAGACATTTTCTTTCCTATTTTCTGCAGCTTGATAAAAGAGACAGTCCTGAATTATTTTTAATTTAAATAAAAATGGTCTCCAGCTTACCTCGTAATGTTCTCGAGACTGGACAGACTTGAGGGAGCTAATCCAGTCTTCCATCTCCTTTCGGTTCTCCGCACACAAGATCAACCTTCGGAACGGGGTGATTATCTGAAAAAGGGATCGCTTAGGTTAGCATTGCAAATTGCTAAAGGGAAGGCAGATCCAAATGGAATATTGAGAACCTTTTTAAAAAAAAAAAATCCTTCCTTTTATCTGACACATAAATGAGAACATGCCCCTTTGCCACCGTTATGAAAGCAAATTAAGCCCAGCAGCCACAATAAGCAAAAGGTTTCGTTGCTAATTGTTCGGTGTATTTCGGAACAAAATAATATATCCCGTGCACTCGATTTGAACACGCCCTGAGGAAAATCACAATGTCCTTCAGATTTGTTTTAAAACACATCTATAAGTTTATCCCCCAATGATGGATGAGAAAAATCTTTCTGAATATCCTGCATTTGACAAGTACACAATTATTTAAGGATTCCTGTAACAGGAGATGGTCACCAGAAACTCAGCCCAACCTGACAGACGGGGAAAGCTGTCAATTATGTGAGTTGGATGGCATTCCCCTTTTGGATGGGTCCCCCTGCCGATCTTAAATTCAGATATAATTTCCTCGGTCTGAAATTCTTCAGGGGGATTAAAACGAAGCCAAAACCAATACTTCTAAGAAGCAGCAGGTTTCAGAACATTAAAGCCACCGACGGATTTTCCCATCCCGGTTAGATCCGTTGCTTGCTATATCTTTTCACCTTTCTGGAGACCTGGAAGGCTTAAACGACGCCATGATCTAATTATATCACTATAAATTGCGGAATCTGAATCCCCACGTAAAGATCCACCAGAAGAGGGTCTAATTTGATAAACCTGGTTTAGCACCTTGCAAAAATAGGAAATCTTCCCGGTCCACAACTTACCCGGTCTTCTAGGCAGTGTGTTCCTTCTTTGCTGCTCTCCACAACTGGCACTAACAAATCAGGCAAGCTCACTCAGTGTGTGTACACACACACACACACACACACACACACACACACACACACACACACAGAGTCACGTGGAAACTAGCAGTAACTCCTGAACATTTTCGTATAAACAAACAGAAGGATATTTTGCAATCCTTCCCTTGCTCTTGTTCCTCTGAATCCCTTCCTTTTCCTGAACGTCGGCGAAGGCGGAGGGAATCTCATTGCACAGGGAGATACGACAGCAAGCTCTCGGAATGCCCTTTTTAAAAATAAAGTCCAGGTAGTCCTCAACGTACGCCCGCAATTGAGGCCGAAATTTCCGTGGCTAAGGGAAACATTTGTTGTCATTGAGTTTGGCCTCGTTTCACGGCTTTTTCTTCCCACGGCGGTTCAGTCAATTCCTGCATTTGGTCATTTGCTAGCACGGTTGTTACTTATTAGAAGGTCGCAAAAGGGGAGCGTGTGACACACGCATACACCGGGACATGGTGACCGTCATAAATAAGAGTCAGTTGCCACACCGTCCAAATTTTGATCACGTGAACCTTGAGACGTTGCAAGGGTCGTAGGTGTGAAAAACGGTCGTAAGTCACTTTTTCCCAGGGACGTTGTCCCTTTGTATCCTTACGATTTGTATGGCTATGGATTACTTCCTGATTGCTTGTGTGTACCAGATGATTATCATTAACTATTGTATGTTATGATTCTTGACGAATGTATGTTGTCTTTTTATGTACCCTGAGAGCATCTGCACCAAAGACAAATTGCTTGTGTGTCCAATCCCACTTGGCCAATAAAGAATTCTGTTCTGTTCTGTTCTTCATTCCAATATTCTATTCTCATTCTGTTCTGTTCTACTCTGTTCTCTTTCTATTCTCTTTCTATTCTATTCCTATTCCTATTCTATACTATTCTATTCTTTCTGTTCTGTTCTGTTCTGTTCTGTTCTATTCTATTCTATTCTATTCTATTCCTATTCTATTCTATTCCTATTCCTATTCCTATTCCTATTCTATTCTTTCTGTTCTATTCTATTCTGTTCTTCATTCCAATATTCTATTCTCGTTTTTTTCTGTTCTGTCCTACTCTATTCTCTTTCTATTCTATTCTCTTTCTATTCTATTCTATTCTATTCTATTCCTATTCCTATTCTATTCTTTCTCTTGTTCTATTCTATTCCATTCCAATTCTATTCTTTTCTATTCCTATTCCTATTCCTATTCCTATCCCTATCCCTATCCCTATTCCTATTTCTATTCCTATTCTATTCTTTCTGTTCTGTTCTATTCTATTCTATTCTATTCTATTCTACTCTACTCTTTTCCTATTCCTATTCCTATTCCTATTCCTATTCCTATTCTATTCTTTCTGTTCTATCCTATTCTATTCTGTTCTTCATTCCAATATTCTATTCTCGTTTTGTTCTGTTCTGTCCTACTCTATTCTCTTTCTATTCTATTCTATTCTATTCTTTCTCTTGTTCTATTCTATTCTATTCTATTCCAATTCTATTCTATTCCTATTCCTATTCCTATTCTATTCTTTCTGTTGTTCTGTTCTATTCTATTCTATTCCACTTAAATTCTACTCTATTCTATTCTATTCTTCATTCCAATATTCTATCCTCGTTCTGTTCTGTTCCATTCCCTTCCATTCCATTCCATTCTATTCTAAATATCTATGGAGATTCTCAATCGCTTCTTTTTCGCTTCTTTTTCTCCCAAAATAGTCACTGGGTTTTCTTGTTTTGTGTTTTTTCCCCTTGAAAACGTTTCCCTTTCTCATCCAAGAATCTTCTTCAGTTCTGACCTGAACAACTGGATTGAAGAAGCTTCTAAAATGAGAAGTAGAAGACTTTCATGGAGATAAGAAACCTCAAGAGAGCCCAGGGGAAAAGCCCTTTGGGAGTGTCCTAACACAGGAAATCCTGGAGTCACCATTCAAAGTTACAACGGCACTGAAAAAAGCGACTTATGACTGTTTTTTCACAGTTATCATTTTTGCAGCCTGCCCATGATCAAAATTCAGAGGCTTGGCAACGGATTCACACTTACGACCGCTGCTGTATCCCATGCTCATGTGACCCCCATTTTGCAACCTTCTAGCAAGCAAAATCAACGGGGAAGCCTGCTTCTCTTAACAACCGAGTGGCTAACTTAACAACCGCGGTGATTCATTTGACGCAAGAAAGAATGAAAGAGGGAAAAACAGAGGGAAAGATAATGGGCAGCTTCTGCTCGCCTTTGCTTACCTGTTCTCAGGTGCCTTCTTCACCCAGGCCCAGGTATTAGAAAGAAGATCTCAAGGAGGACTTGAGTTAGGACTTCTGGAGACAGGTAGGTTGAAGAAATGAAGCCATCTGGCTCCAGAGAATCTCACAAAGTGACCTCAGGTCCACCTACATTCTCTCTCTGTCTGTCTGTCTCTCCCCCCCTCTCTCTCTCCCTCTCTCTGTTTCTCCCTTCCTCTTCCTCTCCTTCTCCCTCCCTCTCCCTCCCTCCCTCCTTCTCTCTCTCTCTTTTTCTTTCTCTGTATCTCTTTGTCTCTCTATGCCTCTCTGTGTGTGTGTCTCTGTCTCTCTCTCTGTTTCTCTCTTTTTCTTTCTGTCTTCCTCTGTCTGTCTGTGTCTCTTTCTTTCTCTCTCTCTGTCTCTTTCTCTCTCTCTCTCTCTCTCTCTCTCTCTCTCTCTGTGTGTGTGTGTGTGTGCCTCTGTCTCTCTGTGTGCCTCTCTCTTTGTTTCTCTTTCTTCTTTCTCTGTCTCTTTCTCTCTTTCTGTTTCTCTATTTTCCCTTCTCTCTGTGTGTGCGTGTGTGTGTCTCTTTCTTTATCTTTTTCTTTCTCTGTCTCTCTCTGTCTCTCTTTCTTCGTCTCTGTGTGTGTCTCTCTCTGTGTCTTTCTCTCTCCCTCTCTCTTTCTCTGTTTCTCTCTCTCTTTCTATGTGTGTGCCTCTGTCTCTCTCTCTGTCTCTCTTTGTTTCTCTTTCTTTTTCTGTCTCTCTCTGTTTCTCTCCTTTTTCCCTTCTCTATCTCTCTCTGTGTTTCTATCTCTTTCTTTATCTTTTTCTTTCGCTGTCTCTCTCTGTCTCTCTTTCTCCGTCTGTGTCTCTGTGTGTGTGTCTCTCTCTGTGTCTTTCTCCCTCTCTCTTTCTCTGTTTCTCTCTCTCTTTCTATGTGTGTGCCTCTGTCTCTCTCTCTCTCTCTCTTTATTTCTCTTTCTTTTTCTTTCTCTGTCTCTCTCTGTTTCTCTCCTTTTTCCCTTCTCTCTCTCTCTCTGTGTCTCTATCTCTTTCTTTATCTTTTTCTTTCGCTGTCTCTCTCTGTCTCTCTTTTTCCGTCTGTGTCTCTCTGTGTGTGTCTCTCTCTGTGTCTTTCTCTCTCTCCCTCTCTCTCTGCCCTACTTAATTCACAGCATTGTTACAGGGAAAATGGGAGGAGGGAGCTCCCAGTAGGCCACCTTCAGATATTCATCTCGGGATCTCCGTCCAACAATCAGATGAAAATGTTCAACAGGGGACCTTGGCTGGACAGAGGCACGTAACACGCCTGGGCATTGTCTACAGCCCACAGGGCCACTTCTGGGAGAGATTACGCTATCGACTGTTGCTTCAAGAAAGGGGCTTTGTGAATGGATATGATTTGCACACTCAGAGAAACATGGAAATGTTGACGGGATGTTGATTATTCTAATGAGCAGATTTAGCACCGATAGGGATCCATTCTTCGCTCTGAGGACAAATTGCCAAAAAAAGCCAATGCAGCCTTAGGCTGCATTAACAGAAGGACCGAATTGAGATCGCGTGAAGTGTTAGTTCCACTTTATAAGGCCTTGGCAAGGCCACGCTTGGAATACGGCGTCCAGTTTTGGATGCCACAGTATAAAAAAGAGGCTGAGACTTTGGAAAGAGTGCAGAGAAGAGCAATTAAGATGATCAAAGGCCTGGAGACAAAACCATAGGAAGAACGGTTGCAGGAATTACAAATGTCTAGTTTAATGAAAAGAAGGACCAGGGGAGACAGGATAGCAGTCTTCCAGTATCTCAGGGGCTGCCACAAAGAAGAGGGAGTCAAACTATTCTCCAGGGCACCCGAGGGCAGGACAAGAAGCAATGGGTGGAAACTAATCAAGGAGAGAAGCAACCTAGAATTGAGGAGAAATTTCCTGACAGTGAGGACAATTAACCAGTGGAACAGCTTGCCACCAGAAGTTGTGGATGCTGCATCACTGGAGGCTTTTAAGAAAAGACTGGACAGCCATTTGACCAGGATGCTATTTCTCCATGAGAGTGACTTTTGCTTATGCTATTTAAAAATTGCATCCCCAAAGGCTTAAGGGAAAAGAAGTACAGCTTTTCAAAATGAAATTCTCCTTTAATTCGTAAGGTCCGTAGAAATGGACTGCACATCATATGTGGTGTGCCTTTTAACTAAAAAAAACAATAGCAAAAGAAAACCAGAGTTTTCCATAAAACAGTTTTTTCTTCGAAAGCGAATGCTTACTTTTGTACAGAGCACAAGGGACCCTAGAGGTCTTCTAGACCAACCCCCCGCTCAGGCAGGAAACCCTACACCATTTCAGACAAATGGCTGTCCAACATCCTCTTAAAGACTTGCAGTGTTGGGGCATTCACAACTTCTGGAGGCAACTTCTGTTCCCCTGATTCATTGTTCTCACTGTCAGGAAATTTGTCCTTAGTTCTAGGTTGCTTCTCTCCTGGATTAGTTTCCACCTGTTGCTTCTTGTGTCAAGAAAAATTTCCAATGTTGGAGCATTCACAACTCCTGGGGGCAACTTCTGTTCCACTGGTTAATTGTTCTCACTGTCAGGAAAGTTGTCCTTAGTTCTAGGTTGCTTCTCTCCTGGATTAGTTTCTACCCATTTGCTTCTTGTTCTACTCTCAGGTGCTTTGAAGAATAGCTTGACTCCCTCTTCTTTGGGGCAGCCCCTCAAATACTGGAAGACTGCTCTCACGTCCCCCCTGGTCCTTCTTCTCATTCTCCCATGTCCCCAGAACAAAAGAACAAAGCAGTTTTTTCGGAGCAAAAACGAATGGAACGGGTAAAGCAATAGAAACCAGGAGGTTCGTCAATGGAAACAGGGCTTCCTCCGTTAAAGAGCAGGAGGGGGATTTTTTACGCGTTATCTGATCAAGCGAAGAACAGGACGGCCGTACTTTCCTGGCCCAGGTGAAGAACCAGCCCTCTTCCATTGATGTCGAATGAGGAGAAAAGGGCTGCGGTTTTCAGAAATCCAATATTTCACCGAAGGCAGAGCCAGATTTCGGCGATAAGGAGTGGGCGCGTCGAGAGACAAAGGGCTATAGATGTTTTTTCCAAACCAAACACCTGAATGGCTGCAGATTGTTTCGTTTCCAACTCTAAATGGGGGTCACCTTCAGAGAAGCTCACTAGCTGCAGGAAAGGCCCCCTCCCCTACTCTAAATGAATTGCTCCCAGGAGGCCAAAAAAGAAAAAAACACCCAAAGAGATCTTAGGATCACAAAGGTTTGTTACGCAGAGTTTCATTGTCCTTGGCCTTTTTTTGCATTACAGGCTGACTTAAGTGGGTCAAAGCAAAGCTTTCCAAGAACACACACATACCCCCACACAAAAGACAGGTGTGGCTTTGTTCACACCTGTTGCAACCACCACCTGGACTCGTTTTTTGACCCTGCCGGATGGATCACCCTGAAAGTACCGAGAGAAGAGAAGATTGGCAGCTCAGGATTGAAATGAGGAGCCCTTGGTGGTCTCTGAGCTGGGTGGTTTCCTTGCGGACGTTTCATGACCCAACTAGGGAACAAGATCAGTGCTAGATGGGAGGGAGGATTGCAGGGAGGAGGAGGAGGACGACGACTGTGGGGTCCTTGGTGCTCTCTGAGGTTGGTGGTTTTCTTGCAGACATTTCATGACCCAACTAGGGAACATCATCAGTTCTAGAAGGGAATGGGGCTTGTGGAGAGGGGGAGAAGAGAAAGAAGAAAGAATAATGGGAAGGGAGGGAGGGGAGAGAGGAGGGCTGTGGACGTTCTTGGGGCTCTCTGAGCTGGGTGGTTTCCTTGCAGACATTTCATGACCCAACTAGGGGACAGCATCAGTGCTGGAAGGGAGTGTGGTATACAGCGAGGAGGAGGAGGAAGACAAAGACTTTGGAATCTGATGTTACTGATGCGCTGATGATGCAGCTAGCAAGAATCATCATCAGTGCATCAGTAACATCAGTTTACCTAATCAATTTGCACAATGAAACGTCTTTTACTGGCAGTTTGCTCAGGGATGCGCTATGCACGCATGCACAGATGTAAAAACAAGATGGCGGCGCCTATGCCTCCGATTTGGGCACATACACCCTGGAGTTACTACCTACTCGGCTGAACTGGGCCGAACCGATAGGAACCCCCCTCTGAACGAGTCACTTAACAACAGGGGCAAGAAAAGTGGTCAAACAAGGCCGACGCACTTCACAAATGTTTCACTTAGTGACATAACCGGCTGGCTCTGTTGTGGTCGTAACTCGAGGACTACCCGTAATTACATGAATCCTTTATCGCAGCCAAGGCATCATTGGAAGTGGTTTCTTATGACCCCTACGGAGCCCAAATTTTCCTTTGCTAAGCGAGACGGTGGTGAAGTTCATTTTGCCCCGTTTTTACGACCCTTTCTTGCCACCGTCGTAAAGTGAATCACTGCGGTTGTTAAGTTAGCCACAGAGCTGCGAGGCGAATCCGGCTTCCCCATTGGCTTTGTGTTGTCAGACGGTCGCAAAAGGGGATCGCGTGACCCTGGGACATTGCAACCGTCGCAAGTCCATGCCAGTGGCCAAGCCTTTGAATTCGGATCACGTGACTACAGGAATGCAGCCTTGGTTGCCAGTGTAAAAAAAATGATCCAAAGTCACGTTTTTCCAGTGGCGTTGCAACTTCGAACGGTCACTACATGAGCCGTCACAACTCGAGGACTCCCTGTATCGTATTTCAACCCAAAGAGACTTGGGCGTGCCCAAACTGCCACATTTCCGAGAGAAAATTCTGGAGAAATTTTCATTTTGACCTATTATTGCGTTTAATGTTTGCATGGAGTTATCAAATAAAACAAGCTACAATATGTTGTTCCAATATATGATTCAATGGACTTTTTTCCTTTTCCCTGCCTCTCAATACAATACAATACAATAGCAGATTTGGAAGGGACCTTGGAGGTCTTCTAGTCCAACCCCCTGCCTAGGCAGGAGCCCTATACCATTTCAGACAAATGGCTAGCCAACATCTTCTTAAAGACTTCCAGTGTTGGGGCATTGACAACTTCTAGAGGCAACTTTTGTTCCACTGACTAATTGTTCTGACTGTCAGGAAATTTCTCCTTAGTTCTAAGTTGCTTCTCTCCTGGATTAGTTTCCACCCATTGCTTCTCGTTCTGCCCTCAGGTGCCTTGGAGAATAGCTTGACTCCCTCTTCTTTGGGGCAAACCCTGAGATATTGGAAGGCTGCTATCCTGTCTCCCCTAGTCCTTCTTTTCATTAAACTAGACCTACCCAGTTCCTGCAACCGTTCTTCATATGTTTTGGCCTCCAGTCCCCTAATCCTCTTTGTTGCTCTTCTCTGCTCTCTTTCTAGAGTCTCCACATCTTTTCTACATCGTGAAAGGTCCATTCAATGGACCTTTTCCCTTTTCCCTGCCTCTCAATACAATAATACAATAGCAGAGTTGGAAGGGACCTTGGAGGTCTTCTAGTCCAACCCCCTGCCTAGGCAGGAAGCCCTATACCGCTTCAGACAAAGCAAAGCAAAAATCTGGAAGCAAAAATCAGAATTTCAAGGAGGGCCTCTTAGGAACTATCCATACGCTGGTCACCTACCGTGAAGCTGTTGTTGACATTTTTGGTGCTCGATTCAGCCACGCTGGCATCGGACAGGTCAACCTCATCGAAGATTAAGGACTGTGGAAAGAAAAGAGAAAGGCAGGTCAATTCCAACCAAGCTCCTTTTGTTCATTTTCTCGTGCCCTTTTTTTTAATGAAAGGAGGGGAAAAAATCACAGGGCCTAAACCTTAGAGCAGAGGTTCCCAACTTTGGGAATTCTGGGAGTTGAAGACTTGTGGACTTCAACTCCCAGAATTCTCCAGCCAGCAGAGCTGAGCAGAGAGAATTCTAAGAGCTGAAGTCCACAAGTCTTAAAGTTGCCAAGTTTGGGAACCTCTGCCTTAGAGGCTCAACCCGTTAAGAAATCCAGAAACCTGAATTATATAAAAATGCAAAGCTCTTTTCTGAAAGAAAAAAAATATTTCTAAGCTCTGCCTTTCCACCGTGTTATCCTTGTGTATTATTCAAAAACTATCCTCTTCATCATCATCATCTTCATTTAATGACCCCACAATCCCTTGCGGGGTGGAGTCGGGGCAACTGAATGGAGCTAGCAGAGTGTTTTAATGGCCGGCTGCCCTTCCCTGTCGCCAAAGCGGAGTTTTCTTCAGCGGATACATTCCCATGGTGCCCAGAGAGAGAAATATCTGCCTCTACCTAGGATCGAACTCACAGCCTCCAGGTTCTGAGGCGAGCACTCCACCTCAGTAGGTGGGATTCAAAAATGTTTGCTACCGGTTCAGTGGGCATGGCTAGGGGAGGGTGGCACATGACTGAGTTGGCCTGGCCAACTTGATGTCACTCATACCATGCCCACCCAGTCACATGACCCCCCAAACACCAAGCCACGCCCACAGAGGACTTGCAAAGCAATGGGATGCGCATGCACGAAGGAAATGGCGGTAACGGCAGCAGCTTTTTCACTGAGGATTTTTCAGCGGCCTGCAGCCAGCCGCCACATCTTTGAGAGCCGGTATGCAAAGCGTCGGGACGAGCGAGCAGCGACCGGATGGGGGGAGTGAGCCACTGGCAATAGGGAGGACTGGTTCAGGGGCGTGGCCAGCCAAACTGGGCAAAATTACCGCCACTAGTTCGGGCGAACCGGTGCAAACCAGCTGAATACCATCTCTGCACCGCACCACTCTGTATTATTCAAACTTATGAATAAATACGTTGTGATATGCAGCAGATTCCCTTGTGGCTGAAAGCTTTTCATACATCCCAGAACAATCAACCTGATTTAAAAACTGAGTGGTAAGAGTTTTGCCCCCAAAATATTGGATGAAATATGAATATAGACCCTGTTTTCTCTGCCAATGGATTTATCCTTAGTAAGCTGTCAAGATCTCTCTAGATCACAAGGTATGAAGATAATATTGAGAGGATTAGAAGTGGTCCCTTCTTCTTTTCCTTAAATTTCTTTCTAGCAGAAATTGGGAAGAACTAGTTTACCATTCAGATCCTGCTTTGTTGTCCTGATTCTTGGCAAAGCAAAATCTTTCTGTAATATGCATTTAAAACTGTTTTTTAACTTTTATATATCTGTTTTACTTTGGCTGTACACCGTCCTGAGTCCTTCGGGAGTAGGGCGGTATAAAAAACTAATAAATTTAAACCTGGGAAACGAAACAAATCAGAGATCTTCCTGGTATATTTACCTTTTTCTAGATCTCTTTTAGATCATGCCGGTTTTAATCCAAGACCCGTTTGAAAGGAACGCTTAACAACGTACCAGTAAATCCAATCTGCATTCATTCATAGCTAGACTATCAAATAATCTCCTTGCAAACTCAAAAGCCAAATGTACAATCTTTGCTGCCTTTGAGAACGTTAGAAAGTTATGCCGTAAGTAGAAGGAAATAGAATCGTTGCAAGGGAAAATAATACCGCAGCAATCTTATTTCATCGCTCTTATCTTCCATAGCAAGCTTGGTATTTTTAAAAGCCTCAAAAATACAATTGTTACGTCAGGCAAAGCATGTCCCTTAATAATACATTTTTTACCTTGGGGTTCTTGGCATAGTAGAGAGTTCTCCCTCGGAGTTTGAAATAGCGTCTTTTCCACCTCTGGAAAGAACTGGTCTGTTTCAAGAGCAGACCTTCCCTTATGCTGGTCTGAAAAAGAGAAAGAAAAAAGAAGAAGAATATATTAAAATTCTACACATGCCAAAACGGTTATATTATACCATATAATTATTTTCTGCCTCTTCGGTTCTCCGCAGATGATATGCCGAAGCGATGGCTTAATAATGCACTTAATTATAGCTGTTATAGCAATCTAGCAATTGGAACTATTTTTAATTCAGCTTCGGTTTTTCTGCTGTTTTATTAGCCTTACGTGGGTTTCGGGTTGCTGGAATGGGAGGGGGAGGGGGGAGTTTATGTTGACTATCGAGTCCCAAAGGCAAGGTTGGTTTTTTTTTAATAAAAAGAAAATAAAAGTTGCATCTTCTGGGGGGGGGAATTATTTAAGGGGAACAGGAAGGCAGAGGGGGGAGGGAGAAGGGGGGAAGAGGAGGAGGAGGAGGAGGGAGAGAAGGAAGGGAAGGAGGTAAAAGGAGAGGAAGAGGACGTAAAAGGTGAAGAGGAGGAGGAGGAAAAAGGAGAGGAAGAGGAGGAGGGGGAGGAGGAAGAGGAGGAAGAGAAGGTAAAAAGAGGAAGAAGGTAAAAGGAAAGGAGAAGGAAGGGGAAGTAAAAGGAGAGGAAGGGGAAGTAAAAGGAGGGGAAGAGGAGGTAAAAGGAGAGGAAGAGGAGGAAGAGGAAGAGGAGGAGGAAGAGGAGATAAAAAGAGGAGGAGGTAAAAGGAGAGGAACAGGAAGAGGAAGTAAAAGGAGAGGAAGAGGAAGTGGAGCTAAAAGGAGAGGAAGAGGAGGAGGAAGAGGGGGAGGTAAAAATAGAAGAGGAGGAGGTAAAAGGACAGGAAGATAAGGTAAAAGGAGAGGAGGAGGAGGAGGAGAGGAAGAGGAGGTAAAAGGAGGGGAAGAAGAGGAGAGGAAGAGGAGGTAAGAGGAGAGGAAGAGGAGAAGGAGGAGGAGGGAGGAAGGTAATAAGGAAAGGAGGAGGAAGGAGAAAGAAGGAGAAGAAAAGAAAGGAGAAGAGAAGAGAGAAGGAGAAAAATTGCCTTGGTACAAGATGTTTTTCCCCCAACACTGAGCATCATCGATTTGTCAAAGAAGTGCCGCTAATTCCCACAAGGTGGCAGTACTGATTAATAAACAAAGTTGAACTTACTTACAAGTTACACCCACTTCCCATTTTGGGTTGTTCTGCCCATGTAAATACACATGTAACCAACCCTAATGTTGCCACTCAAGAAAAGGCAGCCCTATGTTATTTTTTCACACGGAATTGTGTAACGTTATCCATTTACGCATGCCCAGAGTCACAAACTTCGTAAAGTATTCCTCTAATTGTTCTTTTGGAACAAAAATAAATAAGGACAAAGGAACTATTTTATAAAACTGTCTGCGTAACAGTCTTTCCCTGGAAATACGGGACAAATTCTGGGTGAGAACTTCGACTAATAAGTAACAGCTTTTTTTTTTTCCCTGCCAACGTTAAAACTTTTCTCAGAAGGACCAAGTTTCAAATGTTCATTTTCAGCCTTTGCAAAAAAAAAAAAAAAAATCGAAGTTCCAGAAAAATATCCAAATATGGATATTTGTAGGAGTGTTTTCTTTCCAGTAATGTAAGATACACACATCCAGTCTAAACTATTTATTTTTTAAGCTCATTCTTTTTCCCCGGAATTTAAATGAAGCGTTTCAAATGAAGCTTCATCCCTAAAACAAAACATCGGATTGCTAATTTCGAAAAGCAAGACTGAACTTTTGGGGTTAATTAGCTATTTGTTTCTCTTCAGCCTTATAGCCCGTTCTGGGCATCAGGACAAGAACTCTGCAAAATGTTTTGCTTCTCCTAGAGTTTTGAGCTTCTGCCTTTTCATTAAGTAATAAATAATCACTGCTACGGTATTCTCCTTCTGTGTTTTTCCTACATATTAATCTACCCTGATGTCGTCAAATTATGGGACAAATTCAGAGTGACACTAGGCATGCAGGAATAAAAATAAGCTTAAATGTGATCCCAGGTATTGCATTTCAATCGTCCTAGCACCCAATGTCAGCATATTATTCAAGGCACGATGTACCAATAAAGGAGAATATTTGTAGCTCAGGGTTGCAGCGAGGGGCCTTGGTGCTTTCCTTGCAGACATTTTATCCCCTGACTAGGTAACATCATCAGCACTAGGACAGAAAGAGTTTTGTGGAATGAAGGAGCAGGAGGAGGGGAACTGTGGGGTCCTTAGTGCTCTCTGAGCTTGGCTGTTTTCATGCAGACATTTCATGACCCAACTAGGTAACATCATCAGTACTAGAAGAGAGTGGAGTTTGTGGGATGAAGGAGCAGGTGAAGGAGAGGAGGAGGGGGGAGGAGAAGGAGAAGGAAGAGGAAGATAATCATGAGTCCTAGGTGCTCTCTGAGCCTGGTTGTTTTCATGCAGACATTTCATTACCCAACTAGGTAACATCATCATTGTCTTACACCAAGGACATCACTCCTGAAAGTTTTCTCCACTTCTTTGCTGCTGTCTACTTTTTAAAACTGAAATCCCTCATGATAGTAAACTACAAGACAGGGGTCCCCAACCTTTGCAACTTTAAGTCTGAAGGACGTAAGCTCCCAGACTTCTCCAGCCACTGACAGCTTTGCTGGCTGGAGAAGTCTGGGAGCTGAAGTCCTTCAGACTTAAAGTTGCAAAGGTTGGGGACCCCTGGCCCAGGCCCTGACACTGACAGCTTTGCTGGCTGGAGAAGTCTGGGAGCTGAAGTCCTTCAGACTTAAAGTTGCAAAGGTTGGGGACCCCTGGCCCAGGCTCTGACACTGACAGCTTTGCTGGCTGGAGAAGTCTGGGAGCTGAAGTCCTTCAGACTTAAAGTTGCAAAGGTTGGGGACCCCTGGCCCAGGCCCTGACACTGACAGCTTTGCTGGCTGGAGAAGTCTGGGAGCTGAAGTCCTTCAGACTTAAAGTTGCAAAGGTTGGGGACCCCTGGCCCAGGCCCTGACACTGACAGCTTTGCTGGCTGGAGAAGTCTGGGAGCTGAAGTCCTTCAGACTTAAAGTTGCAAAGGTTGGGGACCCCTGGCCCAGGCCCTGACACTGACAGCTTTGCTGGCTGGAGAAGTCTGGGAGCTGAAGTCCTTCAGACTTAAAGTTGCAAAGGTTGGAGACCCCTGCTACAAGAGATTGACAAGGATAACGATCATATACCAGTAGGTCATTCAACATAGTTACAAAGAGCATTCAACTGCAATCCAAGAGAAGCAGAAACATTCTAATAATAATAATCTTTATTGTCATTGTACTTGTTTACAATGAAATTGGTTCTAGCGAGTTCTTGCAATAAAGTTGATTTAGCATTTGTGATCTTCGTTTAGTAACAAGTCAATGTAACGGTTTGCCTTATTTATGTAAACTTTCCACTAAAATCAGGTGAAAGAAAAGCGGATTGAATAATTTAGCCAACCACGGGGAATTGTGATGCAAGTTTGCTGCTGGTATTTAGCATGGATGACGTTACCTACTTTGGTAATGAAACGTCTTCAAGAAAAGAACCAAATTCAGAGAGCACCAAGGAACAATGTCCACTTGTCCAGAATACAATAGATCCAAACAAACTCTTGGCTGGTCAATTGTTTCTTCCAGGCACCTTATAAAGCCACAGCAGCTGTGACAACGGTCAAGATGACGTCCAACATATTTCGATCAAAGCCCTGCCTGGATCTTTGTGAACTACACTGCAAAGGCAACCCATTAAACAAGGATAGAAAGTTGATGTAAAATCAGAATTTACTTTTTTGGGGACAATTACAGATGTCTCTAAGTGAAAGTAAGGGGAGGAAAACCACAGATATGAGCCAGCCGTGGGCAGCAGCTGCCAAAAAAGCCAACCCAGTTCTAGGCTGCATCAACAGAGGGAGAGAATCAAGATCACGTGAAGGGTTAATGCCACTTTATAATGCCACATTTGGAATACGGCATCCAGTGTTGGTCGCCACGATGTAGAAAAGATGTGGAGACTTTAGAAAGAGTGCAGAGAAGAGCAACAAAGAGGATTAGAGCAGGGGTCTCCAACCTTTGCAACTTTAAGTCTGAAGGACTTCAGCTCCCAGACTTCTCCAGCCAGCAAAGCTGGGAAGTCTGGGAGCTGAAGTCCTTCAGACTTAAAGTTGCAAAGGTTGGAGACCCCTGGATTAGAGGACTGGAGGCTAAAACATATAAAGAACAATTGCAGGAACTGGGCATGGCTAGTTTAATGAAAATAAAGACTAGGCAAGGCATGCTAGCAGTGTTCTAATATCTCAGGGGCTGCCCCAAAGAAGAGGGAGTCAAGCTATTCTCCAAGGCACCTGAGGGCAGAACAAGAAGCAACGGGTGGAAACTAATCAAGGAGAGAAGCAATTTAGGAGAAATTTCCTGACAGTCAGAATAATTAACCAGTGGAACAGCTTGCCTCCAGAAGTTGTGAATGCTCCAACACTAGAGGTTTTTAAGAAGAGATTGGACAATAATTTGTCTGAAGTGGTGTAGGGTTTCCTGCCAAAGCAGGGGGCTGGACTAGAAGACCTCCAAGGTCCCTTCCAACTCTGATATTCTAGTCTATTCAAAACCACAATAGAATAGATCAACAGCACTTTTATCAGATTTATTAATCTGTCATTATACTGTATATTCTCTTGAAGGACCCATTACATCTTTTAGCTTATTACTCATCTGGCTTTCATTTTTACAGATCAGATGCTTTTCGTTGCAACATTAAAAAGGAAGAAAGGAAAGTCACGAGCACAAGAAATGAAAGCAGTTTTTTCACACAGTACACCGTCTCAAAAGGTTGATAGATCTGCATGGAGAAAGCCTCTGGAATGCCAGAAGTAACATTTGCTTCCTAGAATAGAAACCAAACTATTTCTCGAAGGGTTTATTTTAGAACATAACAATGCAAGTTCAAATAGAAGCAGAATTGCGTAATTTTTCAGACGGGGCCAGAATGAGATCAAGTCATTTCATAAAGGGGGAACAAAAATAAAAACAACAAAGTCACTTCAGCTCAGTGAAATATTTCTTGTGTTTGAAATTCACGGCTGTTCGGTTTTTTTTTTTTATTCTTTCCGTCTCGGTGAAAACAATTCTGCCTGCACTCAATCCATGATTTCAGGTGCTAAACAGGTAACTTAAAATTGGGTTCAGGAGAGAAACTACTCAGTAATTCTCCTACAATCGGCATAGTTAGTTAAAAAAAACTTTTAATGTGGGTGGGAAGCAACTAGGAAGTGTTTGCAACTGTTCAAAATGTTAAAAACTGGTTTGTGTGAACAAGTGCGAACCGGCTGAATCCCATATCTGGGTCTACCCATTGCAAAGAGGGAGCATTGGGTTAATATGGCTTCAGCCTGGTCTGCCCAATGCAAAGAGGAACATGCCAGCAGTTTGGGGACTGGTGTCAAGCTATTCATGCCCACCCAGCTGGCCATGCCCAGTGAGTGGTATCAAGCTGGCCACGCCCACCCACTCGGCCACGCATGCCCAGGCCCCCTGTGTTGACCCTCAAAGAAATTGAGTTTGACACTCCTAGCCTAAATCCGAC